>OZ023254.1:6540026-6572037 GCA_964007305.1 Netelia melanura | reverse complement strand
TTATTTTTGTTGTTTTCTTTTGAAAACGTTTTTGAAAACGTTTCCTTATCGTAAAAAACCATCAAATATACAAAGCGGAAAAAGTCCATTCGGTCGTTGCGACTGGCACCGCTATAGTTTCCGCCCCCACGCGTCCGGTCTACTGTCCGGGACAAGTTGCGACCACCGAGAATCAAGAATCTCGAGGCGTGTCCATGATTTTGTTGAAACAGCGGTTTAAACGAAGCAACCGCAACGCCAACAAATCGCTTAGAGACCTATTCGTTCAACCGTGCCAGGAGAAAAAAAAAACATTAACGCCTAATTATATTTATTATATATTTTATTATTATAATTATTTTTATTATAATGAAATTCTATTATATTATAATTAATTTTTTTTATTACAAGTATTACAGTTATTATTATTTATTAATATTTATTATTATATTATAATTAATTGTTATAATTATTTGTATTATAATTAATTTTTTTATTATTATTATTATAATAATTAATTTTTTTTTTATTTTAAGTATTATAATAATAATTATTTATTATATATTTTATTATTATAATTATTTTTATTATAATAAAATTTTATTATATTTTAATTAATTTTTGTTACTACAATTATTATCATTTATTAATATTTTTTATTATAACGTAAAATTTCGAAAAATGAAAAAATTGTCGACTTTGAACGGATTTTTGTTTCGTCGCACGTCGTCTCGCCTCGAATAAAATGGAAAAGTCGTGATCCCACGTATCCGGTAAATGTCTCGGCACGTCGGCGCACCTTGGAGCTGACCGAGTCGCGCCGCACTGTCTAACGCAGTCGACTTGCATATTTAAACATTTTACCGTATTGGCGCAAAGACCTTGGCTCGTAAAGCGAGCTGCGCGTATTCATTAAGGGAAAAAAAAGACAGAAAGAAAAAAAAATCGACCACCTACGATCGACTTTCGGGTAGGCGGTCAAGACGTAATGACCCCGAAATCTCGCACACGCAATTATAATACGAGCCTCGATTATTAAATTCACTCGTATTCGACGTTCTCGTAGCAATTTTTCATCGACGAGTTGGTCAATCTTCGACTTTGAAAAAAAAAAAAAAAAAAAATCAACATCCGAGCTTAAATAATGTCACAGATGTTCCGGATTTGGGCCAATAGAACGTTATTAGAAAACGCGTTAGTCATCCGATCCTCTAACGTATCTGCGAGTAAAATTTATTCATCGAAAAAAAAAAAATTGTCTTTTTTTTTCGATGAAAAAAAATCTTAGGAATTCGATCGATTTGATTCGATTCTTTTTTGATTATCGGGATTTTTATACGTATGAAATGAAGGAACGTAACAAATGAAAATTAACGATTGTGTGACGCGTATTTTGGAAGTCGATTTCGACAACAGGTGTCGTCAATGTTCGTGTGATATTTTTAGAACGGTGATCGAATAATTTATTCGGTATTAAAGTCTAAATATAGATTTTAAACCTCCTACGGCCATTGATAATTTGCGGTACAGTTCGTAAAATCAAAGGTAAAAAAGAAATAATTTCGATCGCCTGAAATATATTTTATGACAATTCTTCTCGTATTTTTACATAAATTTATCACAATTACGTAACAAAACGTGATAATAACGACCGAAGAAGTTACGAAATGTTACAGAACTTTGGGAAAAAGTTGATCGATCATCGTCTAAAAAAAAAACCCAAGAAATAATTTTAATAACGCAATAATAATTAACAACAAACAACAAAAAATTAACAATAATCGATTTATCAAAATAAATCAAAATAATTTACAGAAATAAGTATTTTTTCAATAATTCATAAAAAAAAAGACTTTATCAAAAAATCTAAATTTCAATTATTAAAACGTAAGACCAATCGAATAATTTCTTGGTCGCCAAACGAGAAAAGAAAATTTGAAAATTTCATTTTCAAAAATGAAACGTTATTGTCACCTTTCGCACTTTTCTTGATCGACAACTCGCGTAGGAGATGAAAAACATTATCACGTTGCGGAGAGTCGACTAGCGCAGCAAGTGCAAGTGGGCCATAAGAAAAACGGGGGCGAACACGTCCCACGGGGCGATTTCCGGTTGCGTGAAAACGTACCGAGCGACCCGTTGTTTATTACTCTACGTTTCTCATTCTCTCAAAGTCCAATCTTTGCAGGTGTTTCGCCCCCTCTCCCTTGCCCCCCCCCCCCCCCATAATTTATACCAAAGTGTACGATCTAAGCGCACAACCGCGCCATTGAATAATCTCGTTCATGGACACGAGAAGAACGTATTTAAAAGAAGGTATTTGGTTGCATTAATTTTACGACCCGGACAAAAATAGAAAGAAGTGTCATAAAGAAACGAAAACAAAATTGATGAGTTATTATTATTATTATTATTATTATTATTATTATTATTATTATTATTATCATTATCATTATCATTATTTCGTCGCCAGATTTGTCATTACGACGTTGTCAGTGGATCTTTATCGTCTCAATGGATTTTGATATATACATAGTAATAATATTATCGCGAAGAAAAAAAATATGGTTTCCCGAGACAAAAATCGTTCGAGCTTTATGAATACGGAGAGGCGCCAGTCATTGTGGACACGTAGACGTTCGTAAAGCCAATTTTTTGTTTAATTTTCAGTTAATTATTCGCGATATATATACGAAAACTAGCGCGCGCGATAATTAGCCTTGGGAAGTTTCTTATCTCATCGCGCGAGAAGACACTTGTTTAATGGTCGATATTGATAAAAAAGAGAGAAAAAGAAAGAATTTGTGGCGTTGAAGAAGATGAAGAAAGGAAAATAGTTTTTTTTTCTTTTTTTTTTTTTCTCCCCCTCGTATCACGATTAACGATCCAGTCTAGCGAGCTTTCGCGAATGAGCGAGTGCGTCGAACGTGATTGACCGACTTTCGTTCACGTGACGTATTTCTTCTCGTTTATAGACAGCCGAATCAATTTGTTACGTACGAATTATTTATTCACATCGAGAGACAATTTTTTTGGGCTAGTACGAAATCTTCGATCGCCCGTTACACGTACAACCGTTAAAACGAAACGAGTGCGTTTCGTCTCGTCGTACGAGCCACGCGCGCGGTAAACGACTTGTTTTTTTTTTTTGGATTTTTTTTTTTTCTTTATTATTTGATCGAGCGAGATATATTTGCTCGGTGATTATTGTCACTTTTTTTTCGTTCTAACAATAGGTTTGAGTTTTTGGTTTGTGGGGGAGGAAATAATTGTGGACGATACGAGTGCGATTTTTTTTAGCAAATTAAAAAAGTGATTTTTGTAATTAATTCTTACGGTTTTATTTGTCTTTTTTTTTCTTTATAATGTATTTGAAATATTTGATGTCATTTTTTTTATTATGGAGGGAACGATTATATAAAATAGAATTATTTAGACGTTCTGAAAAAATTAAAAATAAACAAAAATGGATTTTTCTTTTTTTTCTTTCTAAGTTTGAATTTTTGTTTTGTTGGAGAAGAAATAATCGTGTAAAATAGAATTGCGATTTTTTGAGCAATTTAAAAAAAATGCTTTTTGTGATTGTACAGTTTTATTTCTTTTTTTTTCATAAAATATTTGAAATATTTGATTATATTTTTATTATAAAGAGAACAATTATATAAAATACAATTAGTTTGACGTTCTAAAATTAATCAACATCGATTTTTCTGTTTTCGTTTCCTTGAAAGTTCGAGGTTCTTGTTTGGTGGGAGAAGGAATTTTCGACGTTCTAGAAAAATCAAAAATAAATAAAAACTAATTTTTCTTTTTATGTTTCCTTGCAAGTTCGAGTTTTTGTTTTGTGCGAGAAGAAATAATTGTGGAACATACAATTGCGATTTTTTTATGAATTTAAAAAAGTGCTTTTCGCAATTGTACAGTTTCATTTCTTTTTTTCATAAAATATCTGACATATTTGATGTTTTTTTTTTTATTATAGAGAGAACAATTATATAAAATACAATTATTTCGATGTTCTAAAAAAATCAAAAATAAATAAAAACCGTTCTTTCTTTTCTTTTCGAAAATCCTTTCGATATTATATTTTCACGTTTTTAAAATTATTTTTTAACGATTTCTTTATTCGTTTCGTACATTACAGGACTGTCGTAACATTTATGAATGGATGGAGGGACGACGGAGAGTACGGGAGGTGGAAGAAGAACGATCGTCGAGGATTTGGGAAGTCTGGAAGGATGGTGGAACGCGTCAGGAATCGCGCTATGGAGCATCGTCCTTTTCGGCGCTTTTCTCCTCAACGCGACGCTCCTACTCGCGTTTCTCAAGAGGCCCGGCCTCAGGACTATTTCAAACAGGTTTGTAACGATCTTCTTCCTTTTTATTTCTTTTTTATTTTCAAATTTTTCTTTTTACTTTATCCACGCTCTCTCCTCCTTCTTTCATTCCTTGTTCATTTTAAATGACGTTCTAGTCCCTGACCCTTTTTCTTTTTATCGGTCGTCCGAGATTATATATATAAAAAATTCATAATTCCGGGAGCTTTTCTCTATTTCCTTGAACTAGATACGACACGCTCGGAAACTCCGGACTCTCATCGTTTATTCCCCCCCCTGTCCCCTTCTCTCTCATTATCAAACCACACTTTAAAATTTACCACTCGACCGTGAAAATTTTACAGTGCCAATCATAGTTCGTTACAAAAAGCACTTTTAAACAATTTGCCTTTTTGTAAAAAAAAAAATTTACGTATATAATTTTGTTTTCCTCGGTTCCATATTCCTGTTTTTTTTCTAGCTTCGCTCAACCTGCACTCGCGAATCGATTTTTCCATTAGAGACCTGGCCCCGTTCTCTCTTATCTCGATCTCGACGCTCTCTCTCTCTCTCTCTTGGATCGCACAAATTGTTTAATTTACGTGTTTCTAATTTCGCTTACGTGACGTTTAATGTCCCGAGATTCGTGGGTAAGAACGAAACGAATGTTAAAAGAGTCGTAATTGTGAATTAAAGCGACGAAAATAGTGGACAGCGAGCGGATTTTCCAACACTGCTCTGTGTGTTTGACCTAGTGAGTGACCTATTTTTTTTTATTTTCTTTTTTTTGGTGGGGTAGCCAGTGAGGCAAGAGCATCCGTGATAAAATCAAAACGTGGGAAAAAGTTACTAGATCTTATCGTTTTGTCGATGGATCGTTGATGGAAACTTCGGTCAACCCTAAATCATCAAAAGTCAATCCTCAATTTTAAGGATTGCACACCTTTAGTGGAGTAATTTTGATCTTTTTCTGTGAGTAAGTTTCTAGGAAGTTTGGCCAATTCGAAAATTTCTAGTAAAATACGAATTTTATATTTGGGGTTTGGGTTTGGTTTTAATTTATTGGTGAAAATCTGAAAAAACTTAATTTCATCCGGGGAGTTGGTCACTCGAGAAATTAGTGAACTATGTCATCTGAAATCAAGCTAGGAATCACTGGAAATCGCTGGAAATCGCTGGAAATCGCTGGAAATCGTTGAGGTTGAATGATTATTTCTGATTTTCTCGTGATTTCTCTAAATGTATGGAAATCATTGGGAAACGTAAAGAAATCGTGCGATTTCAGGAATCGCTGGGCATCATTAATCTCCTCTCCAAGCGAGCAAGCATTTATCAAAGTTTTTCTATCGACGGTCCAGAAATCACTGATTTATGAAATTCGGAAATCTCTGGAATCACAGTGGAAATGGCAAGGAATCGATTTGTTTTGGAAATCGTCGTGCCACCGAATCTGCAAGAATTGCAACAAACCAAAATGAAAAATGCGATATCCGTGTTATACGGAAATTTTCGATCCTATCAAGATTCTAAAATTTTAATGTTTGAAATTTCCAAAATAAATTTTAAAAAACCTGAATATTCAGTTTCTTCGTGTTTTGACTGAGAAATAGCGGAAAACTAGCGCTCGTACGTAGTCGATCTTAAGAAAACGTCGCACTTTCCACGTTTCTGTTTTTACGACCTCTTTCTACTCCTTTACTATGGAATACTCGCTATGTGTACGCGCGCTCAAAACTCGGACGACTTCTCGCACGTTATGGTAGCTTGATATTTCTATTATATATACGTATACAAAGAAGCAATCACATGCTATATATATATACACCCTGTATATATATATTTATATACAGGGTGATTTTCATAAGGTGTCTCAAACTTCATTTTAAGGTAGATGGGATCATTACAAACAAAAGTTGCAAATATACATTGGGGATATTTTGAATAGTTTACGAGATATAAATGTTTAAAGTTAGAGAAGCGTTGGCGCCGCCCACTCCCCGCCCTTGGCGTAGAGATAGCACAGTGTAGGGCGTTACATTTGGGGTTGCAAAATTCAGAGCAGTCAATTTTATTTATTATATTATTACACCGTCATTTTTATTTCTCGTCCATTGGCTGCTAGGGTGGAGAGTGGGCGGCTCCAATCCGTTTCTCGGCGCGCTCTGATTGGACCAACTTAAAAATTTAATATCTCGTAAACTATTCAAAATATCCCTAATGTTTATTTGCAACTTTTGTTTGTAATGATCTCATCTACCTTAAAATAAAGTTCGAGACACCTTAGGAAATTCACCCTGTATATATATAGATATTATACAGTCGCATGCTATATATATAGCATGCGACTTGTGCAAATGTACCCGGGAGAGAAGAAGCGAGAACTCGACCAACCCAGCCCAGACGGCCTTGCCACGAGCGTTCCAAATGTTCTCACTTTTCTCGTTTCCACTTATATCACACCATATACAAACCCAAGTATCCCTATATATTTGTATCCACGTGGTATAAACTTACGACTTTTACCACGCACTGGCCCACTCGGCAACTTCTGACCTATTCTTCTCGGAGACACACAGCTGTGCCACAAAAAAAGCTCTCGATTTCTCTTATCAGAATTCCATCCGATCAACGTAATTCGAGACCATCTTATTTCCAATTCATCCGAAAATCTAATCGAAGTTTTAGATTTCATTTTTTTTTTTATCAAATATTTACATCCCTCTAAAATACACAAAAAAAAAATTGTTTTTCTTTTTATCGAATTTCAACGAATGCAACGAATTTAATTGAATTGTTAATTCGATATTTAATTAAGGAAGAAGGTTTGAATATTTTTCGCGTGGTCGAGTCGTCGTCGTCGTCGTCGTCGTCGTTATTGCGTTTGGAAAAAAAAGAACGTGCACGTCGCACGTTAAACCGCACATTAGATCACTTATCTTCCTCGGACATGAACATATACGTTGCGTTATGTATATAGCGATCGATGGATCTCGTTTGCTACGCAGTAATAGACGTAACCTCATGCAACTTGCGAGAACGGATGGAAGTTCGTCCCGGTGCATTGACGAACTGGGAATTAATTATTTATAATTATATCGATAATGAATTCGCGTTCTTTTTACTGAAATTAATTGGCCTCTCGTGTGTGTGCACACGTCACAGCAAAAATTTCGCCCGACAAGTTTTTCTTTAATTATTTCCTAATTACCGTTATAAATTCTTTCCTCGTCGAGGCAAAATAAAAGTATTTCTTTTTTAAGCGACGTACGAATTAATTATTTTTACCAATTGAAATTAAATTACATAAATACAAATTCTTCAAGTTTTCTTCAATTCGTCAATTCAATCTTTTGAGATATTAATTAAAAGAAAATAAATTGCAATTTTGCAATTTTTTTAGAATATTGCTTGAAAAATAAGAAAATGGCTAAATAAAAGTTGAGAGGATGCGAATTTCGGGAAACGAATGTGTCGAATCGTTAAATTTCTTTCCCGGTGCCAAAATTATTTCGCGGACGCATGAAAAAGAATTTCCGGCTTCCGGGCGCGCGCGCACACTCTGGCGATGCGAAATTTGAGAGTCGTATAAAAAAAACGATCGCGCGTGTTCGCGACGAATATCGCCACGTGCGAATCGTCGAGTGGATTTGAACTCAAAATTTTTGAGCCAAGGAAAACAATCGTAGCAGCGTGTGTGAGAGAGAGAAAGAGAGAGTGAGCGAGGGGGGGGGGGGGGGGGGGGGAGACGAAGAGAAAAGTGCGCGATCGTCGAGAATCTCGTATACGATGTGTGTCTCAAGTTTTTCGAGTGCTATTAAATCGACCGATAAAAGTGAATAATCGCGCGAGTCTTGAAACGAGGGTGAGAAACGAAATCTGGTAGTTTTCCTCGCGGATAACGAGACGTTGACGAAAATACGAAACTTATCTTCTCGTACGAAAATAGGAATCGTATCATTATTATTATTATTATTTGATAACAAAGTTTATTTTCGTGTCGCAATCTCGAGAAATCGCAATGCAATAAGTCGATCGAGCTTTAATAACAACGATCAAATAAATTCCAATAAATAATCGATCAGAAATATTTGATAAATAAAATAAAATAATAATAATAATAACAACTCGGTGTTCTTCCAATAAACAAAAACAAAATCGACAAAATCAATATTAACATAATTGTATAAATTTATTACGATGCGAACAACAATATGTTGAAAGTTCGCGATTCTCGTGTGTGACAACAGTCGTGAAAAGACACGAATTTGACTACGATGAAACTTCGAGCGGGATACGTCGAGGAAAATTTGCAATCGACGAAAATACATACAACGTAGCCGAAGAAGCAACACGGCCAGAAAAGGTTGAACCGTAATGCGAGCTGACACGACGAAAATATAGCGTATCTGTGCTATGTGTTTCGTGGGGCGAAGGGAAATGAGCGGGGGGGGGGGGGGGGGGGTACGAAACCGCAATACGTTGGATACAAGATCTTGTATCGTATTGTTAAGACGAGACGATCGTGTCTAGCATCGTTGTAATTAAGTTTAAAGAAAAAAAAAAAAAAATAATGTAAATTTTTTAACTTTGTTTTGTTTTTTTTTTTCTTTAATTTCTCGAGAAGTTTATGATAATGAAAAAAAAAAGATTGGAGAGATATTAGACATTCGAAAGAAAGAAAAAAAATGTAATTTTGATTTTTTTAATTTTGTAATTTTTGTTGTTTTTTTTTGCCCATTTTTATTAATTTCTCGAGATATGTAATCGGGTGCAATCTGACATCACTTCCGTTATGACGCAGATATCTCTAGGATTCTGTGGCGATAACGATGTAGTCTTACGACGTTTTAAAATGAACGTTAATCTTTTTTTTTTTTTTTTCTGCGTTTCTAGAGGCGCGTCCCTGAATGACTTTGCTACTTATTTCCCGGTTTTCGCGCGTTTTTGGATTTCAGCCATTCCCGCCGTCTGCCAATCTCACTTTTCTCTGTCGATTTTACCGAGAATGTTACACGATTCCTTTCATCTGGGGAAAATAAATATTAATGGTAATTAAAGGAATCAAAAATAAATTAAAAATAATATTTTTTATAAATAATAATAATAATAGTAATAATACAATAATAATTTAATAATAATGATATATTAATAGTAATAATAATATCAGTGGAAATTATTTTCTCTAAGAAAAATAAATATTAATGATAATTGAAGAAATAAAAATTAATTTAAAAATAATATTATTCATAAATAATAATAATAATCCAATAATAATATAAATTATTATATTATTATTTAATTTTTTTTTCTAAGGAAAATAAATATTAATGGTAATTAAACAAACAAAAATAAATTTAAAATAATATTTTTTATAAATACTAATAATAATAATAATACAATAATAATTTAATAATAATGATATATTAATAGTAATAATAATATCAGTGGAAATTATTTTCTCTAAGAAAAATAAATAGGTATTAATGATAATTAAAGAAATAAAAATTAATTTAAAAATAATATTATTCATAAATAATAATAATAATATTACAATAATAATATAACAACAATGATATATTAATAGCAATAATAACGATATTAGTGTAAATCTTTTCGTCTATTTTCCATCTCGTTGCGCACGTTTAATCGAAAATCAATCGCGCAACACTCCCGCGTATTTATCGAAGCGCACGATAACGATTCCGGTTCGTGAGTCACGCGAATTTTTCATATCCGTACAGCAATATTCACGATTTGTGCCCCGTACGATTTTATACGGTGCATGGAGTCCCTGCACTTTGCACATTTGTTTCGCTGTCTCGTGTTTCATCATCGTTATAACGCTCGTTCGGAGACAGACGGTTTCGCCTACTCGTCGAATTATCAAATTCGACGATCGAAAAACAAGCTTTTTTTTTTTTTACGCGACGAATAATTCAATTAATCATCTTATCGTTAAAATAATTTTACGAAATATTTTCAATTTTTTAAATAAAAAAAAAAAATTTTTTTGAATTATTTTGTCTTGCAAAAAACGAACGCCTTTCCTGCGTCATGAGAAAAACAAGGGATCGATTTTCGTTCCCTTGTTTTGGTCGAAGAATACGAAACGAGCATGATAAAGAAATAATCGAAGGGAATTATCAATGTCACTGTCACGAGTAACAAAAACAGGAAAAAAGAAGGAGAATTAAGGAAAACAAAAAACAGAAAAAGTTCGGCGTTTGACGTAGGCGGACGAGACGAGCCCCCACGGAATTCTAATCTACGCCAAGGCGTTTCGAAACGAACGACGAAAACAAAAAAAATCGAATCGTTCAACGCACCATTCGCACACCCGATAAGAGTCTTATCGCGAAAACGATTACGGCACACTTTTAGTGTCGCCAATGGTGTTACAACCGCTTGAGGAAAAATACCGAACGAGATCTTAAACATTTTCTTGATCTCGTAACTTCTCGAACGAATGATCGTTTTGTTGGCGACAATAGAAATATTAATAAAATTGCGATACGAGACTCCCTTCTTTCGAGTGATTTTTTTTAAAGAATTTATTCACAATAATTGTGAAATATATTTCGTTTCTCGCATCGCATGGAACACCTTGACATTCGAACGAAGGTGGTATTTTGCAAGATTTGTTTGCATTTTTACGATCCCGCAGGCTTGTTCGCGAATTCTCGCTCGATCGACAATATTTATAAGAATAATGAATTATTATAATTAATTTTATTTTATTTTATTTTATTTTATTCAGAAATCGTGGAAAAATAATTAGTATTTTATTATTAATAATAATAGTTATTATTATTATTACTAATAATAATAATATATATAATATATTAATATTGATATTATATAGTATAATATATTATAATATTAATTAATACTATTATATAATATGATATACTATAATATTAATATAATATTATATAAGATGATATATTATAATATTAACATAATATTATATGATATATTATATTAATATAATATTATATAATATGATATATTATATTAATATAATATTATATAATATGATATATTATAATATTAATGTAATATAATATTAATATTATAATATAATATATTGTATTATATTATATTATTAATATCCTCGTTATAAATTATAATGAATTATTAATTATTTTTAACTTAATCAGTAGTAATAACAATAATAATTATCACTAGTATTCTTCCATATTTCCAGTTTAAAAGGAATGAAAAAAGATTGAACTCGTTATCTTACCCTCTTCTTCTTTTTCAACGTTAAAAATTAACAAACGATAATAAAGAAATACTCATTAGCTCATTTATTGAGTTTCACGAGTGACGAGCGTCGTGTCAGTGTCGAGAGGAGCAAAAGAGCTCGAACCGAGTAAACAAAACTCACGTTGCAACTTCAAGTGGTCTGACCACGATCGAAGATCACAGTGAAAACGAAAGCTTCTCTAGCTACAAATGCTCGTGAAATAACATTTAATACATTTCCACTCAACGTTGCTGAGACAACGATGCGAAAGCCCTACCGGGGAGATCCAAGTCAAAACAACTTAACAGTTGTAACAGACGATAATTGGAAATACCTACAGATATTTTCGAAGCGACATAAAAATATATATTTATGAAGTATTTTGCGTTCTTGAAGAGCAAAACTCGAGCGAAGATCAAGTCTTAGTTCGTATCGGTCCATAAAAGATTTTTGTTTTTATTATCAAACGAGTTGTTTCCCTAATTTAATTATCTCGAGCTCGTTAACACGACGAAAATACGTTGAAATTTGTGTACAGACTCGAGAAACTCTCGAAACGATTCTGAACCTTTTAACGTCGCGGTTGAACTTTGATTTTTCCTAAAAATTCACAATTTTCTTCGCGACGATTTTTTCTCGAGGTTTTCGTGTAACGGTTGTAAATCCTTTTGCACCTGGTGTGGAATTAGATAATATTTAGTTGTTGAAATTTACACCAGTATTTTTGACTTCCTTGTTTTGCTATCGACGCTCTTTCTCTCGTTCCGAGAATCGACGAGCAAAATATGCAAAAAAGACTTCGATGGTTTTGTTAACGAACTCGCGTCACGTTTAACGAGGCTTTAGGTGCAAGCTCGTCTTCTCGTCGTTCTTACATGCGAGTTACGAGCAAGGTCGACGTGGTGAAACAACGGGGCGTAACACGCCGTCGTTCTTTCTCGAAGTAGCATGGCCGAGCGAATTTACACCAGGGCTAAAGTTAGATGGACTCTGCCAAAGGAAACATCGTGTCTCTTCAAGGGTCTCTCTCATTGCGTTGACAAGATTTTGTACATACGCCTTAGGCTTTTCCAGCTGGTGGACAAAAGTCATTGAAATTTCATGGAATTATTTCTTGTTTAGCAATTTTACCCAAAAACTAAGAAAATCGTCCCTGGACGATTTCACTGATACGAATTGATTAAAAACAAAGAAACTGTAGTGATAATAATTACATAAAATAAAGATTGATAATAGATAATATTATTTTTAGAAATAATTCACAAGTCTCTTGTCGAGATTTTACAATTTTCAAGATTTCTCGTCTAACGAATAATTTTGACATTTGTCTTACTCAGGCTTTTCCTTCTGTTGGACAAAAATTATCGAAATTACAAGGAATTATTTCTTGTTTAGCAATTTTACCCAAAAACCAAGAAAATCGTCCCTGGACAATTTCACTGATACGAATTGATTAAAAACAAAGAAACTGTAGTGATAATAATTACATAAAATAAAGATTGATAATAGATAATGTTATTTTTAGAAATAATTCATAAGTTTCTCGTCGAGACTTTACAATTTTCAGAATTTCTCGTCTAACGAATAATGTTGATGTTTGTCTTGCTCAGGCTTTTCCTGCAGTTGGACAAAAATTATCGAAATTTCAAGAAACTATTTCTTGTTTAGCAATTTTACCAAAAAAAAAAAAAAAAGAAAATCGTCCCTGGATGATTTCCCTCATATAAATTAATTAAAAACAAAAATACTGTAGTGATAATAATTACATAAAATAAAGGTTGCTAATAGATAATCTTATTTTTAGAAATAATTCATAAGTCTCTCGTCGAGATTTTACAATTTTCAAGATTTCTCGTCTAACGAATAATTTTGACATTTGTCTTACTCAGGCTTTTCCTGCTGTTGGACAAAAATCATCGAAATTTCATGGAATTATTTCTTGTTTAGCAATTTTACCCAAAAACCAAGAAAATCGTCCCTGGACAATTTCACTGATATGAATTGATTACAAACAAAGAAACTGTAGTGATAATAATTACATAAAATTAAGATTGATAATAGATAATATTATTTTTACAAATAATTCACAAGTCTCTCGTCAAGACTTCACAATTTTCAAGATTTCTCGTCTAACGAATAATTTTGACGTTTGTCTTGCTCAGGCTTTTCCTGCAGCTGGACAAAAGTCATCCAAATTTCATGAAATTATTTCTTGTTTAGAAATTTATCCAAAAACCAAGAAAATCGTCCCTGGACAATTTCCTGATACGAATTGATTAAAAACAAAGAAACTGTAGTGATAATAATTACATAAAATAAAGATTGATAATAGATAATATTATTTTTAGAAATAATTCACAAGTCTCTCGTCGAGACTTCCCAATTTTCAAGATTTCTCGTCTAACGAATAATTTTGACATTTGTCTTGCTTTCAGATTTGTGATGAATTTGACCGTCTCGAATCTGCTGACCTGCGCCATACTGAATCCCTTGCTGATGATGGACGGGCCATCGACGTCGTCCTCGGCGAGTACAACTTGCGCCATAGCGGAGAGCGCGACAGCCCTGGTGACGACCTCGTCGATACTCTCGGTTCTCCTAATAGCGGTCGACCAATATCTCGCGGTGGTCGATCCGCTGCGTTATCGTACGCGCATAGACAAACTGAAATGTGCGATACTCGTGATATCGGTATGGATTGTATCAACGATATTCTCGTTGCTCGCTGGTTTCAATCCAAATCCAAAAAGTCTCTGGCTCGTCTGCGAGAGCCAAGAGAATTACGTCGGGACGACACGAGACGGAAATTACACGAGAAATTCAACGTTCAACGTGACGTTAGACACGAACCTAAGAATCCTGATAAACGCGAGTCAAGATTACAGCGTCGATGGAGAATTTTCATTCACCGAGTTCGACGAGAATCTTCGTCTCTTCGACAATTCTACGGAAATACTCGAGGAGACTTTCGTCGAAGATTTTGGTACATCGTCGATCGCCAATAGAACGATATTCTCCACTGACAATTTCGAGATCACTTACGGTCTCGTTTACGCATTGGCCTACGCTATTTTCGCTTATCTCCTGCCTTTCGTCGGTGTCTGTTGGATCTACGTAAGCATTTATTCAGCGGCGCATAAAAATTCCGAGCGTACAAGACGTACAGGCTCGCGTCCGATTTTATCGACCGGTAGTTTCAGCGAAGAATATTATCCCGTCAGGCAGGACGTTTCAACCGAGGATTTTCGCAGGATACCGAAGATCTCGAGTCTCTCGTCGATCGACGAAAGCATCGAGACTCTAACGCCTAGTCAGATGATGCCGCGAAGAGGCTCGGAATTCGCGAATCATCAACAAGCAGCAAACACGACGATCGAGGAGGAGGAGCCAAGCGCTGTTATATTCACCGTTGGTTCGAGCAAAGTTGACGTAACGCCCCAGCAGCAACATACGTCGTCCGTTTACGTCACGACGGACGTAAGTATCAACGACGATATCACCAAAGATAGTTTAAACGATAACAAAGTTCCTATAGCGGTGCTAAAGGCACAGTTCCTAAGCAAAACCGAGACTGCGAGCAAATGCGACGAATACGTCAGGAGTAAATTTCGTGACGAGCCCAAGCAGAAAAGAAAGTCGTCGCACGATCTCATGTACGAGGAGATGCTACGTAAAGATCTTGAAAAATTGCAGATCGGACGGAGTCGGAGCGACGACGAGACTACCGACGACGAAGACGACGAGGAGGATGAAAACGACGGTGAAAATGGTACGACGTACGACGTCGAGAATATCACTAGAGAGGATCACGACGTTGAAGCGAGAGAAAACGATGATACGACTAGTCGCACTATCGTTTACGACTCGTTGATCGTCGATAACGAAAAGGATAACGAGAAGATTCTTCGAGACGCTCGTCGTTCTTCCCAGGACGTCGCTAGAACTTCTACCAACGAGATGGAGATCGCTCGCGACGTCGACGTTATCATGATCAACGACGGTTCGTCGACCCGTAAAAATTCCCTCGAAGATTCTACGAGTAATCTTCCGCAATCTTCCATACTGAAGAGCCAGCACGGTTGTGTCTTCAACGGGAAAATCAATTCACGGAGTTCCAATCAGTTTTCTCACATCATGAATTTCGACGAGCATCAGATGTACGGCAAATCCTCGACGGGTAATTTGGAGTCGCACGTTTTTGGTAACGCGACGAATACACCGATTGTAACAATCACACCACCGAACAAACCCACCTCGTTGCAACGTGTCTCGAGTGTAAGAAGCACCTCGAGTTACATCAATTCCTTGAAACACAGGATTAGCAACGGTTCGTTATTCAAGTATCGAGAGGAGACGAGAGCTGCGAGGATAAGCGCCCTGGTAATCGTAATGGGTCTTATATGTTGGACACCTTATGTCATAGTATTGATCCTGAAAAATATAACTATCGTCACGGGCAAAAGAGTCTCGCACGAGAGTGACGTAGCCTCGTTGAGCTTCCTCATTCTCGCTGCTTACGTCAGTCCACTCTTATTCGGTTATCGTTCCAGACGAGTTAAACGCGAGCTTAGAAAATTCTTCTGTTTCAAGAAAGAACTTTCTTACAAGAACAATCGAAGTCTCATGGCGAAGAAAGTATTGAAGAGACGACACAGTGGCAATATGAGTCAACTCGAGATGGACACGAGATACAATATTTTCAATTGCGTTTACGGTAGAACGCGATGGCCCAAAGACAAGGTACAATTTGTTCAAGTACCGGAAACCGCGCTGGTCGTTGAAACGTGTAGAAGTAGCTTCTCGAGTGGCGCCAGTACTCAAATATCGAGCACCTCGACCGAGGAATGCTGAGAGAGAAGAAAATTCGCGGCGTTCAGGAATGTGCGTCGCGATTCAACGACACGGATGAGTCGTACCGTCGAAAGATTCTGACAAGGGGGATGAGTTAAATTTCATCACCAAGCAGAAATCGCCACGATAAATTGAAAAAGAAAAGTCGAACCTTTCGATTTCAATCGTTCAAAAAGAATTTGACGAGTCGAGAGAACTTGAAACTTGGAAAGTTTCAGAGTGAAAGAGAGGTCGACATTATTTCTCCTGTACGAAGAGAAACGAAGAGGTCGGAAAATGCCCGATCGAGTTTGAAAGATTCTCAAAGCGACCGTGTACAGGAATTATCAACGATCGACTCGCCGGACCTCCCGCGAATTCGTTCGAGCTTGTAATTTTGTCTCGTTGGAACGAATTGTCGTGTGATCACGGAGTAACCGTTCGAGGCTCGTTTAGTCACTCTCTCGCACAATCAATCGTCGCGACGACCAGGAACGATATCGCATCGCGACACCGAGAGGGCACGTTCTCCTCGGGCCATCGAATTGCCCGACGATTATAAATAATGACTCGGAAAGAGGGATGTGTGTGCGAGAAAGAGAGAAAGAGAGAAAGAGTAAGGAGAGAATCAGAAACATTTTTCCATGACAGGCTGTACCAGTAACGATAAGTGCGAATGGGTGTTTGAGAGTAAAAGAGAAGAAAAACAAAAAAATTAAACGGCGAGGAATCAAAGCCGTTGTCGCATGACTCGATCGTACCGACGATCGTTCGCGACTCGTAGCTCGATTGTATTTCTCGTACGGTTTATCAAATTCATGTGCATTTTTCTGTAAAAGGAATTCGCGACTAAGAGGAGCGAACGACAAAAATTGTAATGTAAACACGAGAGTCATCCTCCAATTTCGAAAGCAAAAAAAGCAAAAGGAAAACAAAAAAGAATGATGTAATTTTAGGTAAATTATTTTAGCAAATAGAGAAAGCGTTGTTCGTTCGTAAACGAGCAACGTATTTTTCCCAAGTCGCTGCTGTATATAATCGTGTTCACTCGGATCGAAAATTGTACTTTTGTTTCGTTTTGAAAGAAAAAACAAGAAGAAAATAACGTAACAAAAGATTAATCTCTCGTCCGAGAACGAAGAATCGAGACTTATTTTGGATTATTTATTATTTTTCGTAATCGAAGAAACTTCGAATATTTATTTGTAAACGTAACGAAAACAAAGATCCATTTGTTGAATCGTCACGAGGGAAAAATACTCGTAGAGATTTCAAGTGTTTAAGCGCAGCGACTAACGAATAATACAATCAGTAAAAGAAACGAATAAATTGTCTAAAATCTTTCGACCAAATATATTCGTTCATTCGGACCAATTTGTAAATTACTTTTTGAAATTTATCGCGAACGATATATATTATTTTGCAACCTCGTTTCCGTACACCGTGTTGTAAATATCGTTCCCCAAACTATCACACAGCATTTTCATGACAATTGTTTTTCTTTTATCTACCCAAAACGTATTCGCGGGCTCGTTACGCCCGACCGTCTTTTCATTCGTATACATATATATCTATCTATTTACATACATACATATATATTTATACGACACTGTATCTTCCAAAAGAAAGAAAAAGAAAAAATGAACAAAAAAACAAACAAACAAAAATTACAAATTTATATTTTGTACATTACAAATGTCTCCGTTTTATTTATATTAAATAATCTGTGTATATATAAATCTAAATATGCGTAATATTTAAAACAAACAAAAGAAAAGAAAAGAAAAGAAAAAGATAGGAAAGAAAAGGAAAAATTGAAAGTCGCATACTCGTATCATGATATCGTCGACTTATACTCGTAACAAAAATAATAATAATAATAATATTGATAAGAATAATAAGAATAATTTTGACGAACATCCAGAACTTAAGTAGACGTTTGCAATATTTTTTACGAGTATTGCGAATTTTCGTTTTAACGCTCCCCCTCCCTTTCCACTATCCTCCGCGTCCCTCTCTACCCTGCGTCTGTACAATTGTATAACAATTTTTTTACTTCGATCCGCCTCGGCTCCGACTGTAACCGAGCGGATCAATCTTAACCATGTGATAACGACGTCCGAATCGACCGAGATTTTTTTTTTTTTTCACGATACGTTCGGTCGTCTCGTCTCGATTAACTTGTGCGAACTGCATCGTCGATTAAATTGTCAACCAAATAAGAAAAAAGAAATTGAAGAATAATAAATAAATGAAAAAAAAAAAAATGAACCAAGTGTATTTTTTTATTATTTTCGACGGAGATTTTCCCAATCTAGATTTAAAATTAAAACGATAATGAGGATTCTGGGAAAGCGGAGGAAACTGGTCGAGAAAAATGACCAGACTTCACGTTTTTATCTTTTTTTTTTTTTAATTTTTTCTCGGTGGGTTTTTGTTTCTTTTTTTTTTTTTGTATTTTCTTTTTCTCTTAGCGCACAATAGCTCGAATTTCACGCTCTTATCCGCTCGGTTTGAACGACGAAGAGTCGAGAGCACGATTTATTCCGTTCCTCTTTCTATTTTTGCTGACCTAGACGTGTCCCAATGAGAATCCAACAGCGAGCTGGACTCGTCGATTTATTTTTCTTCTCCTCCCTCGCTCCTTTTTTCATTTCCGCCGGGGAAAGAGAAGAGAGAGAGAGCGATATGAACAAAATTTTCATTCGGAAAATTTCGAACAAAGGAGAGCGAATTTTTCGTTCGCTCGGTATTTTTTTTTCTTTCTTTCTTTTCTTCCAACACAAAAAGAATGAGAGTGTCGACAGATTGAACGAAGTTCCTTCAACTCGCGGGTCGGAAGCAGGAAGCAAAATTTCAATCGGGCGCTTTCCTATAATAATAACAATCGTTCAACGACGCGCTGACGTTTTTATATTCGTTTTTTTGATTTATTTGTATTTTATTTTCACGTTTATTTTTTAATCATTTTTATCTTCGGTTTATTTTTAAGTTTATTCTTTAATAATTTTTTTTTATCTTCATTTTATTTTCACGTTTATTCTTTAATAATTTTGATCTTCATTTTATTTTCACGTTTATAATTATTTTTTTTATTTCGATTTTATTTCTTTAGTCTCGTTTCATTTTTTTATAATGATAACAATCGTGATAACAATTTTAATTTATTTAAATTTTATTTTCACGTTTATTCTTTAATAATTTTGATCTTCATTTTATTTTCACGTTTATTGTTATTTTATTTATTTCGATTTTACTTCTTTAGTCTCGTTTCATTTTTTTATAATGATAACAATCGTGACAACAGTTTTGATTCATTTACATTTTATTTTCACTTTTGTTTTTTAATCATTTTTATCTTCATTTTATTTTCACGTTTATTGTTATTTTATTTATTTCGATTTTATTTCTTTAGTCTCGTTTCATTTTTTTATAATGATAACAATCGTGACAACAATTTTGATTCATTTACATTTTATTTTCACTTTTATTTTTTAATCATTTTTATCTTCATTTTATTTTCACGTATAAACGTAAATAATAATATAAATAAAAAAAATAAGAAATAATTCTTATTTTTTTGATTTTTATTTTATTTCTTTACTCTCATTTCATTTTTCTATAATAATAACAATCGTTGGAACGCGCGCTGAAGTTTTTACATTATTTTTTTGATTTATTTGCATTTTATTTTCACGTTTATTTTATAATAATTTTTATCTCCATTTTATTTCCACGATTATTGTTATTTTTTATTATTTTGATTTAATTTCTTTGCTCTCATTTCATTTTTCTATAATAATAACAATCGTTGGAAGGCGCGCCGACGTTTTTATATTATTTTTTTGATTTATTTGCATTTTATTTTCACTTCATTTTTCGTCGATCTCCCGACATTTATAGCAACGTTATAACAGACACGATCCGTAACTGTCTCTCGCGAGGAAACTTGCAAAATCGCGAATTACCCCGTTTTTTGGCAAACCGAGAAGGAAAATTTGGCCAATAGCCAACGTGACTTGTGAGAGTTTGGATAAAAAAAAAAAAACAAAATGAAGAAAAATACGAAAACGGCGGAAGAGTAGAAACAAAAATCGTTGGATCTTCTCTCTATCGAGCAAAATGATTAAAATGAGAGAATGAGCGAGCGAGCCACTTTGGCTTTTCGCCAACACCTGCGTACAATTCTGTCTTTCCATCCTTCTCTCCCCCCTCCCACTCTTCCTCCCTCGCTCTCCTCCTCGCATCCCTAAGAAAAATCTTTGTTTTACACACTTGCGAGCAAAACTCTCCTCCACCACGAAAACTTCACCCACGATCGGATGACTTTTCATTATTTGCAAAAAAAAAAGAAAAGAAGAAAAAAAAATCCAAAAGCTCTCGTGTTGGTTTTGCGAGTAAAACAAAAAAAAATCTTCAGGTTTATTTTAAAACATTGCTAATGCAGCATTGACGTTGGTTCCTCTCGCTTAGAGACCGTCGTTTTCCATCTCTACGTGTATATACAGAGCGTGGCAAAAATCACCAATCGAAAATGATCGAGGAAAAAAAAAACAAAAATTGTTCGACGATTTTTTATTTAATTTTTTGCAATTTATTTTCGAGCTCTTTGTACAATATTTCTTAGATTTTTTATTTACAGCTTCTCGTATCACTACGTAATTACACGAGTCGAAGGCGGAGATTGGCACAGCTTCGTGATTTTGAGATTCTCGCACGTTTTTGTTTTTTTTTTGCAATTTTAAATAGCAAAGAAAATGGAGAAAAAAAATTTGGAAAGATTTTAACATAACGAGAGTCGATGATGCTCGAGCCAAAATCGTATAAATTTGTAGTGTACGCGTGTTCTTATTAAATAATAATTTTTTAATTTTTTAATCGAATATTTCGTACGCGGAAATTCAAATTTTTTGGTGGCTCCCGCAAAAATAAACGGCAATCACGAAACGGCCAATAATTTATTTATTATTATTTCCTACGTTAAATATACACATTGTTTACTTCTCAATCTTCCACACTCGGATAAATAATTGTTCTTTTTTGTTTCGCATTAATTTCGCACGTCGATCATTTTTTTTGACGTTTTAATTAAAAAATTTTTTTTTTAAATCGTAGATTTGTATTTTCGTATGTCGAGGAAAATTAACTACTTTATAGGCTAGGCGGGAGAATCGTCAAAATTTTCGTCTCGTTTTAACGTTTTTCTTACTTTTTTTGTTCCATTTTCAAAAAAATTTCAATTTTTTTTATCCTTTCTTGGTTTCTTTTTCTTTCTTCTATTTTCTCGGTGAGAAAAAAAAACATTTTCCAGCACTTTCGCATCGACTACGTACTCTTTGGACTATTTTTTCTCCCCCTTCGCATTCTTATTTATTCCATGATTTTTCTCTTTCTCTTTCTCTCTCTCTCTCTCTCTCTCTCTCTCTGTCTCGAGTCTCTTCCCAACCGGTGAGAAAAATTTATAGCCTAGAGTTCTCGTAATTGTGAGGCCTCGCTGGAAGTCTCGGGAGTTCCAGGGTCGCCGAACGACCATCCTCGTCGGTAAATGTTCTATTGTCGTGTCCATTCTCGAGATTCTTTTTTGGATCCTTCGCAGGACCCCCCATGAGGAACATCGTGAAGAGAAACATGAAGGAACCTGCGAACACGAGAAGACGCGTCGTGAATGACGTTTCGGAATATTTTTCTTTTCTTTTTTTTGGTTTCTACTCGACGAACCAGTGTCGAGGAAATTTGTCAAGTCGACCCTCTTCGCCTCGAGTCGACAGAGTGTCGCGAAGGACTCTGTGGATGTTGAGAGAACGATCTCGAACTTCTCGAAATTTTCAATTATTTTCAAATTTTGTGAATTTTGTCAATTTTTTTTTTTTGAGTCGTGGCAAATTTTTTTGAATTTTTTAATTCTTTTTTGTAATTCTAATATTTTTTTGTACTCACTTATACCGTAAAATCCAGCGTAGTATATATATAGACTTTCCCTAAAGCCGATCACTTGTCTCGTTGGCTCCACGAGAATTGGCAAATTACCACCAATGTTGTTCATCACGAAGAGAAAAATTCCAACTGTCGTCGATCTCATGCTCACTGGGACGATCTCCACCACGATCGCGAATACTATGCCGAACCACATCTCGGCTGTGAATGGAAAATAAAAAAAATTAAAATTTTAAACTTCTTAACAAAATTTCAAATTTATCGAAATATAAAAATGTTGTCCACGTCATACATTTATTCATGTTTATGTAATTTTAAAAAGCTCTAAAATTAAAAAACGTAAATAAAATTTTTTATGTTTTAAGAATTTATAAAATTTTATCAGTTTTAAGAAAATTATCAAAATTTATGAAATTTGTCAATTTCAAAAATTTATTAATATTGTCAAAATTGTATCGATATTATTATCGATATTATAGCAAATTACAAAACAATTTGTTTCTTTTTCTTCTTTTCCAAAAAGAAGCAAATCTATTAATAATTAATATTTAATTATCATTATTAATATTGCTAACATTCTCAAAAAGAAGCAAATTAATTAATAATAAATAATTACCAATAGTTATTAATATTGCTGATATTCTCAAAAAGAAGCTAATCGTTTTTCGTTTTTAATTAATAATTAGAATAAAAATTCGATCGTCCTAATCGATAAAAAAAAAAATAAGATTTATGTAAAAAAATAAATTTTGATTTCCTCACCGAAGAAATACGAAATTCCAAGAGTGATCATTGCCCACAGCGGACCGAAGTAGATGGAGCCAAAGGCGAAGGGGGTGGCGATGAGCTGGCTGATAGCGAGTACCGCGACCCGCGATCTTATTCCCATTTTCGCTACGAATTTGTCGCTTATCACACCACCGACGACCACGCCAATGCTGCCAACGACTATCGTCACCGCGAAGAGCCACCAGCCGAGATCATAGTCGGGAAAGTAATCTCTGTAGTACAAATCGCAGTTGTAAGCGAAGCACATTCCACCTGATGAATCGAAAAGAACAAAAAAAAACAGTAAAAAAAATCGAAATATTATTTTTGAAAAAAAAAGTCAAAAAAACTGAAATATTAATTTTGAAAAAAAGTAAAAACAATTGAAATATTATTTTTGAAGAAAAGTCAACAAAATAAAAATATCATTTCTGAAGAAACGTCAACAAAATTGAAATATTATTTTTGAAAAAAAAGTTTAAAAAATTGAAATATTATTTTTGAAAAAAAAAGTTTAAAAAATTGAAACATTATTTTTGAAAAAATTTTTTTTTTTAAATTCGTCAAATTTTTTTTTTTTTTTGTAACTATCATGGGTCCCTAATTCTCATAAATATCGTTACTCTCACCGCAATGCCTGATGCTAGCAGCTAGACACAAAAGTATTATGCGCGGTTGAAGTATTACTTTCCAAAGGGGAATTTTCTTTCCATCCTTTCCCGACTCTTCCTCACCGATGGATTTTCTCGCCGGCTCGGTAAGCGTGAACGCCGTCAGACAAGCAATTATCAAACCAACGATACCGGCACCGTAATAACAAACTCTCCATCCCTGTAAAAATAACGAAAAATGAAAAATATTGAAAAAAAAAGTCATAAATCAAAATATTCGAATTATCGTGGCGCGTTAAAAATTTGTATATTTATACAGGCTTAAAATTAATGTCACTACTGACATAATCAACAAAACATTACACCAAATGATTTATAATTCCTCCCAAAATAAAAATAAAATTTGTGCAAGAATTCTAAAAAAAAAAAAAAAAAAAAAAAAGAATTGAAACTGAATTGAATTAATAATTGAGAAATGATCGAGATTTAACTTGAAATAATTTAGTTTTGTTGAAAAGATGAGAAAGAAATTTTTCAAATTTTTTAAACGAAATTTTAGAAAAATTTTGTTTAAAAAATTGATTTTAGAAAAATATTTGAACGAGCTAATGTAGAATTTCGGTGGATTATCAAGTATGTGGGTATATAACGTACCAGGTCCCAGGCGTTCATTAATGGTACGTATCTACCGATTGGAAAAGCGATACCGTAGCCACCGTATATTCCCCAATTGAATATCGACATTACGAGACCGCGTTGTTCCTCGGCAAACCAGTCTGACAGTAGACCAGTGGCGAGGGGATTGCATCCTGCTTCTCTGTTGGACGTACGAGCAATAAATTTCATAAATTACCATTAAATTTTCGCTGAAATTTCCATAAATTTATTTCTCATATTACCAAAAAAAGATTATTGGTAATTGGAAAGATCAAGATAAAAAAATAAAAAGAAAGGATAAAAAACGAGAGGAAAACAAACAATTTGCATCTCGAGGTCCAACGAATATTAACGTCCATCCAATTTTTCAATGAGCGAACTTAATGCTCGTACTCACTGGCTCGATAAATCGAGCGTGAACAATTTTTCACCGAAAACCGAAAAAAACAAACATTTTTCGCAAATTTATTTTTCAACGTGAATGAAAGAAAAAACAAAATAAGGAATAAAACAGAATGGATTTACGTCTCTCGTGAGAAAGCGAAAAAGAAACGACGTTCTATAAAAGCACGAAAAGGAAAAACATTCGAGAATTTATTTTTCGAACGAATGAAAATCGACGCGAGAAGCGTTCGAGGAGCGTCGAATGAAAATAAACGAATGAATTGCGACTCATTTACGAAGCTACGAAATCGTCGATTAAAATCCTCGTCGCGTTCACGATCTAGGACAAAACCCTAACGACTTCCGGTAAAGTCGAATCGTTGAGATAAGAAGAAAATAAAAATAAAGAGACTGTAATAATAAAATTACGCATAAAAGAAAACAGGGGCAGTGGTATAGGGGATAGCGTTCCGGACTCACACCCAGTGGACCAGGGTTCAAATCCCGAACCGATGGATTTTTTTCTGTGTTTTTTTTCAATGTTCTCGGTGATTCGGAACCTAACAATAAGAAAAACTCTGTAGGTCCACCGGAAGTGGTGATGGTGGAATTGAGGTTGGACAATGTGTATGAGAAGAAGAAATGTAAAAAGACGAAGTACGCCGTACATTGCAACGTGTAATACAACCAACCCCACTCCGAGAGAGAGAGAGCTATACACCAAGTTTTTACTATCCATCTAAATAAAAAATTTTTAAAAAGTCGTGTCGTAACTCACCCTGCAGCGAGAAGCATTCGTAGAATAACGAGTTGCCAGTATTCCTTGACAGTACCCATCAAGATAATCGCAATGCTGAAGACGACGGTGCATACCGCCAGTAGTTTGACTCTTGAAAATAAAATAACAACAATGGATGAGAATCACAATAAAAATAAGAGCGATAAAAAGTACGAGAGAGAAGAAATTATTGTAACTTGGGTGTACACGTCGTCTTCGTATCTCTGATAATAAAATCATAACGATTGAACGTAAAGTACTAGACGCAGCGCCGTTAGCTAGGCAACACGACGCGCGCACGTGCTTCGACGTTGGTAACTTCGCAGCGTCGAACGAAACTCTCGCGACAGCGGTGTATACCGGATAAACATTTCCCAGGGGCTCGTACCCACGAATGTACGTGCTCGAGGATTATTACAAACAATTCGCGAGTATGCCTCGAGGCGGAGACACATGCTCTCACCTGTTGTATCGATCAGCTGCTATGCCCAACAGTACACCGACCACGGTAAATACTGCTATGAAACTTGGTCCAGCCAATATTTGATAATCCAGACCCAGACCGTTGTAATTCCACTCGCAGTAACGAGTCCCATTTAATTCCAGAGTCTGGCAACTTTGGGTATAAACGAGAAAATGAAATAATTGAAATAAATATTTGCGAGGATGTTAAATGAAAATGGGATTGATAAAATTAATGAAATAGGTAAAATTGATTAAACTATTAAAATTAATCAAATTAATTTTAATCAATAAAATTAAAGAATTAAAAAATGAATCAAATTGACAAAATTGATGAATGTAATGAAATAAATAAATTGTTAAGATTCATAAAATTAATAATATCAATAAAAACAAGAAAATGAATACAATTTTCTATTAACATCGATCATAATTCTCTTCCAGAGTCTAGCTTCTTGTAAATAATAAGAAAATTACTTTAAACGAGGAACGAAACGCGACACAAATAGAAATAACAGTACGAATAAAAATAAAAATAGGAATAAAGTGCGAATGAAATATTTGATATACGCGATTGCCTTTCCAGGAAGTAATTTGATTAAGTAGCGAGGAAACCCAAGGTCGTGAAGCGTTATACAATTGTGCATGGTCCATCGAGTGTTTACTCGTTATTTTTCGATCGCACACTTATACATCGCTGTGCTTCACGCACGATCGACCAAGCAACGATTTTTTTTCCTCCATTCTGTATTTTTTTTTTGTTTTTTTTTCATTCAACCTTTTTTTCTCTTCGACAAACAAACCTACGAATTATAGGTCGTATCGTAAATAATTCTTCAAACGTCAAACGCTCTTTGAAAACTTAACTACGATTCTCGAGGTCCTTCTAACGTTAAATGTTTGCCGATTGTAAGTTTACTCACTAATCCGAATTGTTTGCCGATTCGCACTGAACGGGCAGAGCTATGAGAGGAAAATCCGTCGTGTTTAGCTGACAGGAAATATCGCCATAATGAAGATCCTCGGCCGTTGCTTTACTCGTTACACCTGTCGATAAATAAAATCGTGAAATTAATTCCAAAGCTTTATTAATCGATCGATCGAACACGATCAAAAATTCATCGATAAATCTTGAAATATTTTAATCGATTATAAAATTGTTAATATCAAAATTTGTATCGAGAAAATTACATAATGTCTTATGAACGTTTGTAGCAAAAGAATTAAATCGTGAAATTAATTTTATTTTAATTCAGATCCAGCCTTATTATTTTTATCGACTCGTCAATAAAACTTACCGATCATGTAATGACCAAGTTCACCGAGGACATAGCCCAGCGAAACAACCGCCAGGGCATAAGGTTTGTAAAGAAATTTTAACTTTTGCACCACGTTGGTGAACATGTTTGTCTGAAACGAAAGAAAAGAAACGAAAAAAATCGAGAATTAACGTCACGAATAAATCATGAAAAATAAAAATACATTTTTATGGTAACATCCTCGTCCGATCGACACACGCCGGATTATTCCGTAATTTCAAGGCTCGTGGACACGCCTGCCATGTCGTTTAATCGCTCGATGTACCTTTCACTTCTTCCCGTTGACAAACATTATCGGTATTAAAAATAAGCGTCCAACTTCGATCGTGACAAAGCGCATTGTCATCGTTGAACAATCTCGACCGAGAGATAAAATGAAAAGACGGATTTCATTTTTATTTAAAAATATAGAAGAAGAAGAAAAAAAATATCGAAGAATGGCAAAAACGGAAGGACGCGATTTGTATATTCGCGATCGTGTAGATATCGATCTATGAAAAATCGCGTCGCTGTTCGCGGATCTTTTATTCTCGTACTCGATAGACTTTTTTTTTTCTTTCAATTTCCTTATTTTCTTACTCCGCATCGTGACTTATTACTTTGCTCGCGATTGTCTCATATTCGTTCGTATGTGCGCGCGCGCCAAATGCAAATTGAGTGTTTAACAATCCATGGTTTTATCGCTCTATAAACAATGTTAAATCTGTTGCTTTGTGCGTTTTTTGCTCGTTTTTTTTTCGTTGTCCAAGCTAAATACGTGTGCACATCCGAGTGAGTTACGATCGTTTTGTCTTTTTTTTACATTTTCTTTGTCCTGATACGTAGGTCGTTAACGAGTAATCCATGAGTACACGCGATAATTTATACGGTCGTTCGGTTAAGTAACAGGATTTTTTTTCAAGCACTTCTACGAACTTTTATTATCTTCGATAATCGATATGTAGTTCGATTATCGATTATCGATTATCGACAATCGATTATCGATTATCGACAATCGATTATCGATTATCGATTATCGACAATCGATTATTGTTTATTGACTATCGATTATCGATTATCATCTAAAAACCGATTTTACGATGCAATCGCATATTTTTCCTTTTTCGTAGGAAAAAAAAATCGATCGATCGCTTTAACGACGAACATCGACCAAGCGCTATACGATAAAATCGAAGCATCATCGACGTTAGATCCCAGCGTGGAATTTTCAATGCAATTCCACTCCGGTTGTATCGTCGATTAATTGGCGAGATTTTCTTATTCCACTTCCTTCACAGAAATCCCGATCGCCGTTGCAATTTAACGGATCCGTTACACGTAACGACAAATCACGCTGATTTACGATCCGACGTACGGTTGCGACTTCGCAAATTTAAATGCAATTAAAAAAAGCAAAAAAAGCAAAAAAAAACGAAGAAACGAACGAGAATTTATAAAAAATAAAAAAAGAAGAAAGAGATACAGTCATCACTTATCGTTTATTTATCGAAACCGGGTACTGTTTTATGAATAATTCGTGCTTATTCGATGACTTTGTAGTATCGGGACGGATAATGGGATATCTCCGCGTAATCTTGCGGAGATACACAATGCAAGAGTATCGAGGAAGTGTAATTGTCGTAATTACATTGCGTAAAGGGGAATTGCGTTATGAGAGAGACGACGAGGTGACGGTGTGACTCGTGAGATATCGTATACAAATGCGTCGAATGTCAAGAGCGTGGAGGTGTGTGACATTTCTAGTCGAAAATAAAGACCTGAATCTCCGCACTTTACCAACGAAGCAAAAACAAAATCGTAAACTTGTTTTTACGCATTCTTCGCAATTATTTGGCGCACCTTAAGCTCGCGATTTTAATAACGCAATAACGCTTCTAGTTTTTTCCAAGTTGGCGCGATATTTAAATATCGTTATCGACCGATATTTATCGATTACGATCGATTATCGACTTATGACGAATCGATCTTTTCAGGAAAAATTCGCGCTTCGTTTTCGCGCATTACATGATAAATAAGGAGTGTTATTAACATCAAATTAATTTAATTAATTGATATTATTAATGACAAAAATAATACAGAGGCGAAATGATTGAGCGACGCGTTGAAATTCTATTCGATAAATAAACAATATTAGCTCGTTATTACTGTTTTTAAAATGAAAATCTGATAAAAAGAATAGACACGTATTTGTCATAAATAATTGATGAGAATGATCAGAAATTCATTAATTTTGCTTTGTTCAAGATAATTTTTCTATTTAGATCAGAAGCTTCGAGGAAGTATCGTCCCGAGGATCAAAGGATCATCTAAATTATTCATGAATAATACCGCCTCGCTATCCGTTAAAATAAAACCGCAATTCCCGAGAATCCGATACTCGATAATTATCTCGACGATTTTCCCGTTCATCTTTTTTTCTCACACACATACATATATATATATATATATTTGTCGTTAGCATAACAATTGCGCGACAGAGAAGCAACGCTCGTTAGCGAGACTTCAATTTTCCGAGATTATCGATTATAATTCTCGGAATTTCGCGATTACTAAATTAACCGATTCATTGACTGATCTCATCCAGGTGTAAAAAAAGTAACTAGTCCCTAGCCACGTCATTCTGTGCATTCCTTTGATAAAAAAATACAATTTTTTATTAAATCAAGCTTGTAATAAAAACATAAATTTCTTTTTAATTTCAGAAAAATTATAAAATTTATAATTATCAGATTGAAAATATTTTTTAATTAATCCGCTTTTATCGATCCCTCGCATAAAAATTTAATTTCATGAAAAATTGTTATCAAAAAATTGATTTTTAATTACTCAATCGCGTCGAACTATTAAAAAAAATGGAATTAACGTATCGCGTGTTTTTATCAAACGCGTAATTGATTGTTCATTATCGAATATACATACAATGAACAATTTCGAACGTCTGTTAAGTCAGAGAATAATCGTTACCGTCCTCGATATCGCTTCTAACAAAAACATAAATATCTTTTTAATTTCTTGAAAAAGACAAAATTAAAAATCTCATATTTCAAATATTTTTTAATTAATCCGCCTTTATCGACACCTCGCATAAAAATTTAATTTCATGAAAAATTGTTATCAAAAAATTCATTTTTAATTACTCAATCGCGTCGAACTATTAAAAAAAATGGAATTAACGTATCGCGTGTTTTTATCGAGCGCGTAATTGATTGTTCATTATCGAATATACGTACAATGAGTAATTCCGGTAGTCTGTTAAGTAGGAGAATAATCGTTACCGTCCTCGATATCTCACACACACACACACACACACACACACACATAAACGTGACTCGATTAAATCATCGACGTTGATTTTTCCCCGATCCCACGCGTATCTCGCGGTCGGGCGATCGCCATTATCAATTCAATTTTCGCTAATGACTCGTCCCGTCCCACTTTTGTGCCGAAACTTTGGTTTCGTTATTCGCGACGTCGAGATCTCGCGTGTCTCGCGCCAATTTTGTTCGTAAATTACATTCGCAGCGATCGCGAACTTCGATAAGAGATGATTAATAACATACTCCGGTCTTGCCATTGAACTCACGGGCGATTATTCATAATTCAATAACGCGAATGACTCGTGATTTTCTTTTTTCTTTTTCTTCTTCTTCTTCTTCTTCTTTTATAACGACGAGGCACGAGCAAGGATACCGGAGATCACGCGTTTTCCTTCATTTATATTTTCCCTAATCAATTTCCCGAAGGCTTCGAAACTTTTTTTTAATTGAAAATAAACACAAAGAAAAACTCGATTAAACAGCGATTTTTCCAATTATTATCCCCATTCAGAATTTTAATGGACGAGGGTGGCACAAAATACGTTTATCTTACGATATGAAAATGATAAAAAAAAATGACAAGAGCGAGGGAAAAAAATGATAAAAATTTTGTGATAATTTTTTCTATTTTTTTTTTGTCAAATTTTTCTTTCTCTTCGAGTAACAAATTAGTTTCGCGCAAACCGCGTAGAACTTGAGATTGTCTCCATATTTGTGCGAGTCTCGGTTTACCTGTGCTTGCACACCGTTTGCATGCGTCATCGAAGAATCTACGTGGCATGTAACGGTCGTCGGAGTAAATACGTGGAGATATTCTTTTTTAAAAGCAGCTATTGTGATCCACCTCGTTCTCGACTTGTGCGCATATACATATATATATATATATATAAGTTTTGTTATTTCAAAGAAGAATAAAACACGTGCGTGCGTTACAACTGGTAGGGAAAAAGCGACCTGTCATACGTGCGCAACTCCCCTATAGTCGCTCGGCTACCTTGAGCCAGAATCGTTGAAACGGAACGAGAATTATTATAATAACGTTAATTTCACCATACGCGTCTGCGCAGTCACGTCTGCGCCCAAACTCGAAATTATCATTTCTCTTTATCTCGGTAATAACTCTCTAATCGAATTAAAACCACGAATTTATTCCATAAATCGAGTTAACGATTATAATAACGTCGTAATAATTAACTAATTATTATAATTATCATTGTCGATTAAAAAGAAAAACGTATTTTTTTTAATTCGCTCCATAAACTTGAATTTTACCAAAACGCGATTGTACAAATTTGATTTACTTTACAAAGTTTCATTGTAACGTGCGAATTTGGATTTTTATCGATTTTATAATTGCGAAAAAAATAGATAAATAAACAAAAAATGTCATTTCCAATCGGATCGATT
>OZ023254.1:6483765-6539826 GCA_964007305.1 Netelia melanura | reverse complement strand
GGAAACACTTAGCCGTAAACAGCACGTATAACTTTAACAATGCCCCTTTATTTATTCGTTTTCTTGGTTGGTTTGTCTTTTCGCCAATTAGATTTTTGTTTTCATTCGCACGTTCAAGCTTGCTTGCAAGTATTCGACATGATTCACAGAGATTTATCTTTCCTACTTTTTCATTTCCTTTCTCTCAAAGCATCTTCTTTTTCTCTTTCCTCTTTTTTTATCCATCTTCTTATCTTTCTCTCGCTTTTCACTTTTATCACTCTCGCACATGGGACACACACTCTCTCTCTCTCTCTCTTTCTCGCTTTTCATATTAATCTCAATTTAAAATATCGCACGCAACGCCGGTCTAGAAATAATAAATACGACTGGGAGTGGTGTAACTTATTAAAAAGAAACGCGAAATAAAGCCCGCGTTGATAAACTCGAGAGATCAAACACAAATTGAGCTATTTTACACTCCCACCGAAATACAAATATTATTCAATAGCTTAATTAAAGAAAGAAAAAAACGTAATCAACGAGATCCTCTGCCAAGCGCTGCTGGAGTAAGCGATGACAAAAAAATGAAAAAAAAAAAAAAAAGAAGAAAAAATTCAACCAAAGCAACGAAACGACAGAGAGGAATACTGTGAGAAAAAAAAACGTATACAGGAAAACGCGCTCGGACGCGATTACATTTTTTTTTATATATCTTTTTATTTGGGGCTCTTTTTTGTTTTTGTAATTTTTTTTTCTTTATGTCTTTCTTCGTTTTGTTTTTCTTCCTTCGTTAATACCGTCGATTTCAAACGTATAAAACCACAATATCGATGCACAACAACGTAACAGTTAATATGCGCTTAAACGTCGTCGGGGGAAAACAAGCTCGGACAAAAACGAGAATATTCTATATCGCACGCGATTGTTATTTTTCATCGTTTCTTTTCTATCTGCTTTTTTCTTGTGTTTTCTGTATACGTGTGTGTGTGTGTGTATGTGTGTTTATTCTTTTTGTTTCTTCTCTGATATAATCCTCGTACTTTCTCTTCGCTCGTACATTCTCGTCGATAAATTGCAAGACAACGGTGCTCATTGAAATAAAAACATAATCCTGAGTAAACACAGTATCATCGACGGTGATGCGCGATACAAAAAAAGAAACTGGTCGTATTCGTTATGCGCGCGAATTAATAAAAATTAACATTTACGTTATTAATCGTAACGAACGTAGATTTCGTACGTTTCTACAATACGTGGTGTGGCTAATGGATAGAGATGCTTATGTAACGAGGCTGAAAACTACAAGATGCGTTATGAACTCTTAAATTTTACTTTTACATCATTCTTCTCTTCGCGTAGCTCGCACTCGATAATTCGTTTGACAATTCTTTGGAATCCAGCCGAATCTACGACGACGGGTCGAAAGTAAACCGGGCTTTTGATTCTGTTTCTTTTCTTCTCGGACACGAGACGAACTTCGACCCGTTCGTTCCGCTCTTCCAGCTCGTCGAGCAAACACATCCGTTTGTTTTTTTTTAACTTTCTCGATCAAATCCCGGACGCCGATTATCGCCCACGCCAGCGTTCAACAATTTTCCTTCTCGTTGTTCGAGCTTCGATCGAGAATCAAAAATAAAAATAACGGAGTAAGAGCGTTGATTTCTTTTTACGCTTTGTTTTTTTTTTTTTTTTTAAGAAAAGAAAACACAATATTTATCCCGACAAATTCTGTAAAAATCGCTTGCGCATCGACGATCGATTCTTCTTACTGTTCCCTTGCGTAATGAATTTGTTGATTTAAAAAAGAAAGAAGAAAGAAAAGAAAAGTAAGGACCGTCTCTGAAAATCATGATTTACCGATTTTCTTTGTTGCACGGCTCGCCGCGAACAAACACCCAATCGGTACAGCCCCCTTTTATCGTCGTTTATTCAAACGGGTCTCGTTGAACGCTCGCAAGATTCGAATTCGCATAAATACGGGAGATACGATCCTTTCCCTTTTAATAGCGGCCGCGCGACTATCAGTTACGGTAATACAAGTATGTACACACACACACACACACACGCACATACGTATACAAGCACACAAACACACATTTGTTTTTGTTTTATTCTTCTTTCTTTCTTCATTTTTTGTTTACCTTCCCCCATTCTTTTATGTAAGTACTGACGATTAGGATTTTGTCGGGTACACTCAGCAGCGTTTTTTCGTTTTCGACCTTTCCTTCCATCTTCTCGCATTAATTTTTTTCTATCATACCGTGGTGCGTGTCCTGTGTCCGTTCGACTAAGAGATTCTCAATAACGCACGCTCAACGTGCTCCATAATTTGTCTAATTTGATCGAACAGAACGAGAAAAGCTCACGGATAAATAAGATTGTATATTTTTCATCTTCGTTTTACTCTTTCTTCTATTTTGCACTCGACTCGACCGATGAACGACAGCTGGGGCGCGATGGGGCAAAACAAAAAAAAAACATCAGATATATTCGACGAGCGATACGTGATGTACGACGGAATTACGTAATTAATTGTGATTTTCTTCATTTTCAGGCTCCGTCTGTTTGTAAAATCGACACTGAGTATGAGATCATTGAAGGGGAGGATATCGCTTCGTGGTATACCGATTTGTGCATACGGTAGAAAAGCATCTTACGCGAACGCGTCAAACGAATAATTCAAGCGGAAATGCGAAGGGTTTGGGAATAACAGCGATGACGATAATATCGCATATTTGTTTTTTTGTTTTGGCGAAAGTCCTATTATCCATAGAAACAAACAAATAATACTATCCCTCGGGATATTTGCACATAATTAGCGTGTCTATAGAATATATATTTATATACATATATACATATATATGTGTATATAAATATATATTCATATCTAGCACGTTTAGTACCATGCGTCCATAAAGATCATTCGATCAGAGCTCAAAGTGGTACAGACTACGGATAACTGATAGTTCGCGACCGCAACGGGTGATGTTGAACGGGCGAGAAATAATTCTTACATCGGTTTTGCTGCACTGTCGGGCAACTTCTTAACGACGATGTACACGCGGCTACCCTTATCACGGTGACGTTAAACAGCGAACAACGGTATCGAACCGTACAAACTAACGTCGCCGTTAAACGCGCACTCGCATTCTATAATTTTCTTACACACACACTCTCTCTCTCTCTCTCTCTCTCTCCTTCTCTCCGTTTTCTCGCAATCATCATTCGAATCTTGACGGCTTGTCGCTCAATTAGGGTTTTAAAGTTTCAATAATTTACAACCACTACTTAATTTCATACTCGGCTCGTATTTTTTTTTTCTTCACCTTCATCTTCTCATCTTCTTCTTTCTAGGCGTTTCACACTTTTGTGAAATGACCAGCTCAAACGGGAGTGTAATTGCCCTTCGGTGTGTAGAACAATTGTCCTCGTCGCAGACGCCTCGTGATCTCGCTCAGCAAGAGACTCTTCTCCTTCTTGATCTTCGTTAGTATACCACGATTCTCCTGAGCTCGCCGCGATAAGTACGGCAATACTTCCTTCACGGGTCCGTAAGGGAGGTACTTGTAGGCCGAGTAACCCGATTGACCTAGTTAATATTGATTTTTCTCCGTGAGTCTTATTGAATTTGAGAGAATATGGAAATGAATTCATTGCGAGTGATTGATAAAATTGATTACCCAGGGGGAAAGTCAAATAGTCGCACATTCCCAGTAGCTGACCGAAGCATATGACCTTGTCTTCCGGCGAAATTCCAATTTCCTTCATTCTAGAAACGACAACATTTCTATTATTAAACAAACCGACTCGTGCTCTCACCGTTTTTAAATGAATTAAACTTATTCCTCATCACGTACTTCTCTATTGCGAAACGAACAGTATCCTCGTTGTGCGAGGCAACCATGATTCCAATTTTTTTAGGATCCTCTCCCTTATCTTTGTACTGTTTCATTCTACGTAAGCATTCCATGAGAGTTTTGTGATAAGATTCGGTTGTCGCTTCGTACGTGGGATTCGTTGGATCAACATATCCCATCGCTGCCGCTCGTGCTCGCTCCTGATTGGAAAAAAAAAGGCAAATTCATTATAGAAAATAATTTACGTATCACATAATTCTTTGACATCGCATAATAAATTATTTCTCTCCAAACCTGCTCTATATAAGCACCACGAACAATCTTCGCGCCAAAGTAAAAGTTCTGACGCTCGGCCTGCTCGAGGTCGGTCTTCACCTCGTTGAACGCTTCCTGAAGATACGTCTGATACGTATTGAAGACGACAGCCTAAGACAAAATAGACCACGGTCACAGCCTCTGAGAGATTCCCTCACCGCTTAAACTCTGCAATGATAGATACGTGAAAGCAATAACAAGCTAATCGACACGACTATTACCTTCTTCGTATTGTACTTGCGCATCATCTCCAACGTCAATCGTGAGATGGCAGGCTGGAAGTACGTTTGCTCCGCGTCTACCATTATACGAACGTCTAACTTTTCAGCGACCTGCGGAGGAAGAAATAAAAATTAAACCTTTCGAATCCAGTCGCACGTACGATTATGCTAATGATCGATGATAAGTAGAAACACTCACGGAAACGATGTTGTTCAATCGCCTTATCATGTTTCTGAACATCTCTTCCTCCTTGGCCGTGAGCTGCGTCATCAGTCTAACCATTTTTCCGGTCTTGATGTCCGGCACTTGGAACGTCTCGCTAAGCTCAAAATTCTCGTCAAGAATACCACTCCATGGGAACAAATGGATAACACTGTGAAAATGAAAACAAAAACAATGCCATTAACGTTTTTGTCGTATCATAAGTTTATAACTCGTGGCTCAACGAGGAAGAAATTTGCACGATGAAGGAGTTCACTGTCGATTCTTGAGTCGAATCGTTCAGTTCGTACTAATCTACAAGCTGGGGGAAATCTACGAAAAAGACAATATACCCAAAAAAAAAAAAACCATCTCACGAATACCAAATAGTAAAGAAAATAGACACATATAATTACAAGAATGAAAAAGAAATTGTGATTCCGGGTACCAGTTTGCAGCATGCTCTCTACGTAGATCAAGCGCTACGATATTTTGCGAAAAAGTAAAACCCTTCTTTTTAATGTATATATTTCTTACTTTCTGTATATCCAAGAACGCGTACGGTTCAACGATGTTATCATGAAATGGAAAAAAAAGGTTTGCGATTGAGTAATGACGATTGATGAGCATGAGATTTTTCAAAATGAAATAAAATTCGTGTCGTAATGTGTACTTTATCGAGTACGACAATGCGTCGTAGAGCTTTATATGCCAATCGTAGCGTTGCCCGTTGTGGTCGATTATAGGTCAGAGAGAAAGGAGCGATCCGGTCCCGATTTTTTGTCGGCGTCTCTCATCGGTTTTCATCCTGATCTCTCATCGGTTAAGCAGTGTCGATAATGAAAAATCAACGTACCCCTCTTTGTCGGACTGTATCTTATCGAGGAATTTCTGTACTGGTGCAGCGTCGGTGATATGCGCCTCTTCGAATTTCTTCTTGAAGTCGTCGGGTTTCGCGTGATGCGCTAATACGGCGCCCTCGCCGCCAACAACGTCGGACATGTATTGACGAGCTCGCATAATCACCTCGGACAGTTGAAGCTACAAAATACGACAAAAAATTAATGATAACGTTGATACGAAAGTTATTATTCTCTCGCTTATAAAATACAATTTTAAAGTAGCTACTAACTAGAAGTTGCGGTCGTCCAAGAGCGGTCAACTTTACGGCAGTTATACCAACGCCCATCGAGGCACCTGAAACAGAATTGATAAATTGTAATTTCATAATATTTTCGATATTTAAACATTTTTCAATTTAGTAACTACAGCTGAATTGAAAGGTCATATTTCTAAAATACATTTAGTTTTGTTTTCTGGAATAAATGAGGATTTTCTCACCGGGATTAGGATCAACTTGGAAATTAGTCTCGAATTGACAAGACGGATATTTAATTTGTAAGGTCGTGCGTTCGTCATCTGCAATGGAAAAAAGGAACGTCCGAGATAGCAGGTACGACCGAGGCATTTTCAGCTTCGGTATTATGTCATTGCTGCATCGTCAGGAAGTGGAGATTTAAAGACCTCGTTACATATGGATATTTATAGGCGTAGCAGCAATAGACGTAGGTTTTTGAAGTGGTCAGTGACGACTTGCCAGAAGTCACAAGCAGAAGTGAATACAATGTTTATCGTTGCTTTCTTTAAAGCCTGGACAATTAATCCATAGAAAATCACCTGCGACAGTTTCCAGGCACCTGACGAAGATATCCATATTGCGCTCGCACGAAGCCTCGTTGAGATAGAAATAAGTTCTGGCAGATGCGACCTTGTAACGACGATCGGCGAAAGATTTTTCCACGTGATACTTCTTCAACGTTCCCTCTTTCTTCTCGTCGCCGGCCTCCGAAACCGAAGCTCTGCAATGAGTTACAAAATTGTCACTAATCATCACGATTAAACGACCATCATAACTAGCGACTAAATATCATTGGAATAAAATTGATTATCGACTAATCACTGCTTGGGTGTTAATTCGATAATCAACGGCCTACTTATTCGACAACGTGGACGTAAATAACTCACGAAACTTCACGACGTTCGGCCTCCTCCTGTGTTATATCTTCCTCCACAGAATAATCCAGAATCGGTTTGACACCAAACTGTCGCAGTCTATCCAGAGTAGGTCTGATCTTCATCTCATCTTCCCCTGCGACGAAATGACCATAAAATGTGCCTTTCATAAGAAGTGTGAAGAGCTTTTCTCCCAGAACAGCTTTTGTGAATTTCATGAACTGAAATCATAAAATTTGTTGTTTTCCAATTAATTTCTACGAACACATTTGTCATTGCTTAAAATAGACCTCGTTAAAGATTGTATCGATAATCAGTCGGATAAGATAAAAATCGAAATCATCAAACCTCGCTGTTAGTGATACAGCACGAACGAAGATTTGTAAAAATAGATTTTGAGTGTAAGAAGTTAGGCACGCGGTTGGGGCCCGGATACTTCCGTTTGGAAATGATTAGTATAAATAGTCCGCTGTTTCCATGTTATTCATTCACGTAGTAGAAAGTTAACGTGGATTTAACTTTAAGAAAGTTGAGAGTTTACAGTGTGAAGAAAAGTTACTAGAACAGACCACTCTTCCATCATCAAAGTTCTCAACATTTTTGGTCCCTAACAGATAAAAAAAAGTGTACTCCAGGGAGAATGAATGAAATACCAAGGGAATGAAAGTAGTCTTGTTTAAAAATCAAAATTTCACAGTTCTCTAGCTCTAGCGAAGGTCAAAATACGGAGCGTTCTCTCTGCACCTCGTCTTCGTGCCACGGTTTATTAATACACGGTTATTATTATCCACTAAATCTACGAGCAAGACGAGCTAGTGGAACTACCGAGAGAATTATGGACGAGGACAATGATAGCGAGACTGGTGTACAGCATATTCTTTCATCATGAGGTTGTTAAGGAACAAAGGCAAGAAGTACACTTAATGACTGATTATTTAACACAAGCATATAGCAAATAGTTCCTGATGTTTAAAGCATCGAATAGGCTACAATGCTGTGTACAACATTTTCTATCTAGAACATTATAAAATTAATAGAAATTATTTGATTACTATTTGATTGATAAACACAAGACTATTAGGGAGGTGAGAAATACGATATGGGATGCTTGGCTTAGTTCCCAGTAACCGCATATTGCAAAAGTCAACTAGGACAAGGATTTGCAAAAGTTGTGTTTTTTTTATTTCGTTTTCGAAACGAACGTTGTATTCTCTGGTAAATTTTTCAGACATAAGATTTGTATTCTCGTGTTTTACAAAGACGAATTCGTCTGCGGAGACACTTCTATTTAAAAACCGTTTCGACGATTAGGAACAAAGCCGTGACCTCACGATTTTCCCCGAGAACAGAGAAATATTTGCGTTACGCAAATTGTACATTCTCCACGAGGATTCTTAAAATTTGCAATAAGTCTTGAAAAAAACAAGATTCTCGTTGCGCGAACCGTGAATACAACAATGAAGTCTCTGCCAAATGTGAAATTCGTATTTATAAAAATAGTTGGACTCTGCACTCTCACTCGCGTAACGAGGAGTTCGTCCGACCAGAGTGGGCCAAAAATGAGCTTTTGGAGGCTCGTCCATCTAATTTCTCATCGTGACTGTGACGTAGCAGAATCGATTTCTGTTTCTCGCCTCTCGTGCCAAATTCACGACCGCGTCATCGTTTTGCTTCTCGTCGTGACTCCACGTGCGTCAGAAGAAAAGAATCGCAATGAGATTCGTCACGACGACGAAAAATAGTACGAGGGAAACAACCTTCCTACGTTACTAATTTCTTTCTTATCTCGATTCAATTGTCGTTCAAAGCCTCTTGAGATCCATCCTATCGAACTCTTCCTGCGATCCATTTGCTTATCAAGCACGAGACGAAGACCCGGACGAATTTGTTACTCGATACTGATTCGCGATCCTTGAAGTGCTTGTTCCATCCATGATTAGATTACTATCTAAAAATAGACGCAGATTGAAACGACAGCTTCTCACATTCTCATTTCTCATTGGCGTGCAATGTAGATTGAGAAAAGAGAGAGAGAGAGAGAGAACAAAAGAGAAAGAACGTTAAGGATCTTTCAGGGTTTCGCTCGGTGGTCGGCATTCGTTTCAATCAACCAAGCGGGATATCCCATTCGATATTGTCTCGCTTCGTGAACGAATCACCGGATCGATGAGAGAACATTGCCCGATGCGCAAATTTACGTCCATTTTTCATACGAGACTCTCGTCGCAAATTCCAAACGTCGATAAAGTCTCTTCTAGTTCCTCTGGGCTCGTTATCTTTCCATTATAACTGGAACGTAGGTGGTCTTCGTTATAATCAAGAAGTCATCTGAAACATTGGAAATGTTATAAAAGGCCGTAGCTTATATCTCGCTCATTCAACGTTTAGTAGAATTATCCGTTTAATTAGAAATAGGAATTGTAATCGTAAGCTCCGATTAATCAATCTTATCGCTAAATTTCGTTATCAAGTGGAACGACCATTCGACGGAGCTCATTCATAAAATTTATCTTCTCAAATTTGTCGCCACCTCGACGATAATACGATATCAACGTAGAAAGAGGAAAAAGAAGCTTAACGATCCTCGCACGCATAGTTTTTGTGCCATATCACTTCTACTTGCGATAAGAAATTAGTGCGAACATCCACGAGTTTTTTGGTCATCGGATATACAATGATTTGCTTACATCATCGAGTGACTAGACAAGTTTGTTTTCTTTTCTTTCTCGACTAATCATACTGTAATTTTTAGCAATGAAGCTTTAGTCGCAAAATTGTGATTTCCAGTGAATGAGACATTGCACAATATTTATAAGGAAACGTTGTGAATGTAACTATGCAGGAAATTCTCGTCTCGAACGGAACGAGGGAAATCTGATCATTCATAGTTAATGAGAGTACTTTTCAGAGCGATAACGTATCGCATTTTCGTGTATACAAACTTTATGCGTAGGAAGAAAAGTACGTCATCCACGTTATTCGAGGCAGAGAATGTACCACGTGTGATATTCCCGGAGTTCGACTATCGCGTTGAAAAGAGGGGAAGACTCTGAGATAAGAGTGCAAACAAAATCTCAGAACCTTCACCTTGACAAGTGTATGTGTACGCTCAATAAACGAAGCCGGAGGGCTAATCTTTATGAAAACTACTGGAATTTACACGGAATACACACGAGAAAGCCAATCGCAAATATTTATCGTTAAACAGTCGACATTTAAGGAAGACAATAAAAGCTCTCTCGAGCGAAGGAAACGCATCTTGCTTTTGCAAAGTACTAAGAAGAACGCTTAACGAAAATCATGAAACCGTGTCGAGTTTGAAAATTTGTCGTTTAGGCGGATTGCGAATAATATTCTAATTATACTAATGACGATGAATGTATCGAGTCGAGACATTGTTCCACAAAATCTCAGGTAGAACATGGCACGTGGAAACAGAAAATTTGCTTCAATCGTGTCATCGACCCAAATGGTTATTCTCATTTCCTGGATCCTCAATGCTCTCGTCGAATAAAATACGCTGTCGAGCACAAATTCACTCCCGACCAGCTTACATATCCGTTTGATTGGATTTGTCGACCCAGAGACAAAATCCTTCTCAACTGGATTTAGTCAAGCACCTTGAAAGCTCTCTCATACTTTGTCTCAGTTTTTGCTCAGCGTTGATGAACAATCCAAATCCTTGAAACACACAGAAAATTATTATTAGTAAAATTTGCGTTTTTACAAGGCAGAATTATGTTTTGACAAACACTAGCGAGACATTCGATGACTTTCAGACTAGACAAACTTACCAAAGTGCGCCTTGAAACGTTTCGGGCATTCTAAATTCTCGGTTCTCAAAATTCTCAACATTTGGCGATATCGTTGAGAAGTTGTCGGAGGTCTTGGGTAGCCAAGTCCTTGAAATGTCGTTTAGAAAGAATCGCGTTGTACTTAATGAGAAGAGAGAGGTGGTTGGTAGAGCCAAGGCAAGATCCTGAATCGAGATGAGACTTGGCGCTGACTCATTAGTCCCAGAATCTTTGAAACGCCTGTTTCTCAAACTCAACATCATGTGACAATTGTTCAAAAGACTTTCCAAGGCGCAGTTGATATTTCATTATGACATTGACAGTCTGCGGATGACCTTGAAATTTTCTTTTTATGATGCATAAAAAATTTTATGACGCACAAACTTTTGAATTGAGAAATTCCCAAAAAATCTCAACTTTCTCAACTATCCTTACTTTTCTCGATTTAAATAACAACTGCATTTTTAATCCGTGGCTACTTTTGTGCATTGTTCGGTGGCGATTATCTCATCGATTTTTGTCTTTCGCTGCTACGATGTAGTCAGTTTAAGAGGGTTACTATTTTAAGATCCCAGGGTGTTGCTAGCTCCGACAAAGATCCCTAAGTGACCGTTTCCTCCGAAGCCAGGTACCCCAAGGTCCCTTAGAGATTCGCATCGACAATGCACCTAGCAAAATGGTAGATTTTCATAATAGATATGAACTCATTAGTTCCATCTCTAAACCAAGCCACAATCTCTACAAAAATAGGAAATGAGAAAAATCTCAACGAGCTAACGATAAATAACACTAATCTCTCGATTATCAATACAGAAATAAATCTCGATAATTACTCGCAAATTCTAATCCCTCGACCCTAACGATTCTAGGGATTTTCTTATATCTCTGCCCAATTATTAACTAACCAACGTTGTAACGAAAAATTGGCAATAACGTCAGAGGATTTGGCACCGCAAAATCGAGGCGGTAAACTCGTTGCCAAGAAACTATTCTTCAGATTTATTAGTCGACGGTATGGAGGAGATGAAGAAGAACGTTGGCGAAGATCTCGAGAAGCCAGTGGTGAAGAGAAGACTAGTTTGATGAACCCCGTGAACTCGTTGCACGTTACATTCCAATTGTCCCTCTTTCTCTCCTCCTCTTCCCTGATGTATTTTCGTCAAGCATCCGACAAAAGATCCTAATCCTCTCTGTTCCTGCAGTTTCTAGCAAGGTCCGTTTCGTTTCTGCTTTAACATTCGCGTGCCATCGTCGTCTCCTCACGGGCATCGCCAACTCTCCTCGAGAAGTTTGCGAATGAGTGAGTGAGAGAGTAAGCGACCGAGAGACGAAAAAATGTTAAACGCCTTGTGATGGTGCCTACGGAGTTCTGCGATGGCAATGTCGGGCGCCACGGACTTAACCGGATGGCCTTGGGCGGATTACTTAGCACGTGTGTGTCTGCCCTGGCAAATCCGATCACGTTTTGTCCAACGCAGACGTCGACGAGCCTCTTAGTTTTCTGGCCTGTACGTGTATTACGAACTCCGATACGCCTCGCAGGCCTCGAAGGAAAGCGAACGAATGTGCGAGCCAAGCGATTTTTCGTTCGTCACGACGGAAAGCGATAACGAACCACTCGGTACAAGCTTGTTCGAAACGAGCTGGTGAACAGAAAGATACGCATGTAATTAAGTAAACAATATTTCTTAAGCATAAATTAAAATTACGATTAAATAATCCAAGCGAAGAAACTTAAGAGAGAGTTCAATGTTCGAATAGCAATTGCAGCTTGAATTCGCTTGGAAAAATTCAAATTTACGAGCTATACAAATTGAATTACAAATTTAAATTCCAAGGGATTACAATAATTCCCAGAATCGATTTGACATTATTGACACTCGATTACGTAACTCGTTGTCGTTAACGAGGCGATTGGCGAGACGATATTTGAGAAAGAAAAAAAAGCACAGGCTTTTGAGACTTTTACAATGTCATATGAGATACGCGAGGAGTGATAAGCTAGTCTCGAGGCGTATGACCTCGATTGTATTATCATTAGTTTTCCCAGTTTGCCTATATACGTGTATATGGATAAACCGAGATGAGTATGTGACTCAGGAAACAAGATCGCATATATTCCCACTTCGTCTGGACGGGTGTCTGGGCTGTAAGTACTCGACTGCATGAGATCTCGGTCATTCCCTCGCGGCAATGGGGGCCCCACTCGACTCAAGTTCAATCCTACGTACGACAAATTACAAATTTGTTTTCGTGATCCGCAAAAATACAAGGATAAATTCCTCGTTCTCGTCAACAATCTAATGTCTACAATCTACATAATCTACGATAAGCATAATATCGACCGTTTAACCCTTTGAGCTCTAAGGACGCATATATGCGTCAGCCTATGCGTCTGCGAACCACATAAGCTTGAAAGTACTCAGGTCTCAAAGGGTTAAGGGACTACAAGGAAACGCCTAGATACATTGACAAAATTGTCTTTCCCATCAAAAATTTTCCTCGATAAAACATTTTTTGTTTAACTACAGTAACAATAAGTTTAGTACGACTTCGTTTATAACAGCCAATAGGTTTGAGAGACTTAATTTACTAAAGATTGTACGGTTAGAACGACGCGTGTCTCGATATAATTCATAATTTCATGAGCAACATCTCGACGCTCCAACTTCCTTTCCTCTTCCATACAAGCTCAATTATCCCGGCGTAAATCATTTACTGTTTTGTCATCTTTTGATCGATCGCTACATCTACACTATACTAAGCGCGATAAAACGAGATCTCGTATTTACAATGCTGTACATAGTTCTTATTATCAAACAAAAAGTAAGAAAAAAACATAAGATAAAATTACAGAATTTTTACGCCAGTAGGTATAATGTATCGCATTTGCTATTACTGTGTATTACGTTATTACATAAGTGTATGTAGCTCTAAGTTCTTTGCTCTAGAATTTAGCTCCTCGGCGCCAAACCGGCCGAATTTCCATTCCAAAAATTACGTACGACGTATCAATTCCGATAAAAAGAACTCTCGCGGACCAGAAGTTCAATATTTACTCGATACGTAACGTTTTGACGATAAAGAATAGTAAAAGAAAAAAAAAACCTGTACAAGGTCCGCGTTCAAAATTTCGAAACGTCGTTCGCCAAATTTCTCAGGTGTCTTCTACGTTTCGCAATGCCACGCGTTACGTGTTACTCCCTCTTAGCGTCAGTTCGACAGTTATATTTTTACACAAGTCGAGAGCGACGAGAAACGAGTCACGGGTTCTCGAAGAGAGGAAAAAAAAACAGAAACGACAGAAAAATATTCATCAGCCCTCTCTAGGTGGGGTTCGACTAACGTATTGTTAGGTGCGTAACGCGAGCAAACACGAGCAACGTGTTGGCAACCAATCGACGCCGGTGCTTTAAATATTAAAAACGTAAAACACGTGTTTTGCTGGAAACGGCTCGAATAATTATCGTAACAGCTGCAACGTTTTTTCTCGCTCGAGCGTTACGAGGGAGTCCAGTGCCCCGTTGAGCAAGCGACGAGCCTTTTATGGATCTAGCATAAACGATTCCATTTTTCACGTTCCAAACCGGAACATTGGCAAACCGCTCGTAGACGACGAGCCAAGGAAGGAAAAGGAGGCGTCTCCTCAGACATTGTTCCACATCGAATCGAAATGGGAGAGAGAAATAGAAAGAGAGAGAGACCGTACTTTGGCTCGGTCTCGCCTTGAAAAGTACTGCTTCGTCGTGACAATCGCGAAGCAAACAGCGGGGGAGGATTTTCCCTTAGTCCACTCGTAGAAGCCTCTTTTGTAGTCTTTCGTACGAAGTCTCTCCTCTTTCCCTCTCTACCCTCGTCGCTGCTTTTCATCGATTCCTGAACAAGAAGAAAATTATGAAAAACGCCAGCGGTCAACTTTGAAACGACATTGGAAAGCAACGACACAGTTTCCATGAAGATTAGAATATACGTTGAATATTTTATATTTTCATCCATCACCGGGTATTCCTGATAGATGCAATCTCACCGACTCGTTGATGATCGTGAGAGATCAGATTATTGTCTTGAAACCATCGTTTGTAAAATCGTGATTGTACGATAGTCGAGCATTATCGTTGATAAATATCATTGAACAAATCCTCGAATCTTCGATAATGGGCCTAATAATCCTTTTACGACTCTTCAATCATTTCCCAGACAACGATAACGCTTTGATCGTCTGCAGTTATTATTTTGAATTAGATAATCTCCAGAGATAACGAGACTTTACCTAAATAGCTTGAGTTACTCATTCGTCTTATCTCTGAAAACAGAAAGATAGAGAAATATATTCACAACGTTTTCTCAAAAACGAAACGACCAACGCCCTGGGATCTGTATCCTCGTCGTGGAAAAAGCCTCGTACCGATTCGTCGTTTGGTATTGTCCCATCGCATAATACCGGAAAACGAGTAATTGTAGTTGCCATAGTACTCGAGCGAGCGCGCGGCGCCGTGGAGCTCGTCGCTGTGCCGTCTACTGTACCAGTGGGGCCTTGGGAAATCAATATTAAGTTCACCTACGTCACGTATAGCCGGCAAAACCGACGTTCCCGAGTAATGACCATTATTATCCCTTCTACTCGAGATTCTGAATTATTTTTTGTTCTCTTATATTCTCTCCTCTCTCTCGGTACACTCGATCATGCGAGTCCTGTCCACCACTCCATGCAGATGACAATCTCCCATATTTGTCATAGGAAGCTACGTTGTACACACTCGGTCGTGAAGCTCTATTGCCTCGCGAATATCCACGAGTCTCTTCCAATGGGCGATCCTTGAAAATTGCATTGAACGAGCCCTCGGCAGCAGATATATTCCTCGAACGGTGATAAACATGTTTTGAGCTTCGCGTTGAAGTTTATTCCTCGCTAGATAGCATTGTTTTCTCTGGAAAAAAAAAGAAGAAGAAGAGGTAAAGAAGAGAAAAAGTACAAATTCATTAGGTAATAAACTCACCGCAACTGTCTCCACGCTCGACCAATCGTTACGAAACTTCTTTACATTGTGTTATAGCACGATACTTGCCTGCTGATAAATAATGAAACACATTTTTTTTTTCTCTCTTCTCGTTGAATTTTTCATTTCCCTTCCTTCCAGCAGGAAAAAGCGTCGTTATCGTGCACTTTTCTAGGTTTTCGTAGTTGAAGTAGTTTGCACAGTTCAATGAAGCCAAATTTTGTCTGCGAGGAAGCTTCTGGCTTCCAGGCACGTATGTAGACAATGTGGAGACACGAGAGAATCGACAACTAAGGTTTAACGTTACAGCAATGGTATGGTGTAGATTGGCGATAAGAGTGCCACTGCGAGTAGGAAAAAATCGATTCAATGGAAGATCCGAATACCGACTCGACGAGGAAACTATACTCGACGCAGAGTCTCGATGTTGGTTACGTAACGACGAGCTACGACGATCACGTTTTTTTGTCATTTCTCTCTTTGCACATCTCGCCAAGGAATAAACGACTAACTTTTGCCATTGGAATTGATGGATGGAACGAATGTGACGGAAGAACTGTTCAAAGTTAAATGCAGAAATGTCTCGTTGGAGACAAGGTCATTGGACCGATATTAAAAGAAGAAATTGTGCGAGAACGCTGCAAGATATTCTCGTAATGAAAACGAAGGATTGTTACGCCGCAGTATTATTTCACATTGAAGAGCAAACTGGTGAGTTCCTGAGTGCAATTAGGACGTAATGTGGCCAGTGAGTGGAAGGGATAATTGTCGGTAGAAAAATGCATGCCGTTCAATTTTGTGCCAATCTGTTTCTAGAGGAAAAATATGGCGATGTATCGATCAAGGACTTTTTCACCAAGAAGAAAATTCCCAACGAGACGTACTTTTCTGGATTTGTTTTCAGGTAGATAAGTCCAGTGGATTGTACTGATCGATGTAACGATCAAGGACTTTTCCCCCGAAGAAGAACATTTCCAACGAGACGAACTTTTCTGGATTTATTTTCAGGTAGATAGTCCCAGTGGATTGTGCTTTCAGCCGAGCTCTGTTCTTCCCAAACATGGAGTCTTTCCAGCCGCATGCCAGATCGATTCGAGACTTGACCCTTCCAACGAGAGCGAGGCAGAGGGAGACGAGTTCTTCCCTCGAATCGTTTTCAGACCTGAAACTCAGCCCTCCAGGAGTTTCCAAGAATTTCGTCGCATTTATGACTTCGATCCAACTAAACGAACCAAACCAAAAGTCGTAGTCTTGCGAGTGAATTGGGGAAGTTCGAGGTCCTAATAAGAATTGTCTGGGGACAAGAATCTTCGTATTCGTGTTAGAAAATTGCTCGTCCATGAAGATTAAACTACCCGAACGTACCCAGAATTGTGAGAACGCGCAAGCGCTAGCGATTTTCGTGTTCACGAATTGCAACACCCAAGAGAAGTGCAAGCACGAGAAGGCTCGTGGCATCCGAAAATCCATACGACCGTTTATTGATCTACTTTTTCGGTGCAGATGTTCTTCGTGTTATTCAATGATTCTCTAATATCTCTGGCATTGTCACGACTGCAAGCTTCTCATTGAGGGATTGGAAAATGATCCAACGCAGGTGAAACATTGTCCATCCTGTGCCATCGGGTGACTCGATGGTAGAACATTGGCCAGTGAGTCGACGAAACGTGTAATGGCGTCGCAGTGTCTGCCAAAAGTCAGGTAGAGAAAAAGAAATTAATGTAGCAATCGCAAGCCGCGTTGAAATTGAATTTTGCAGATAGGTCGGGGGAAAATCGAAGATGTAGGGCGGGCTGAGTGATCGCTGCATCGTTACGTAACTCGACCACCCGGCACACATCCCAGTTTGTGTGTATCTGTGTGTCCCGAGTTACATTCCAAGGGTAGATCGGGGGAGTTTCTCGTCCACGACGTTGTCTCTTCTACCACCAACGAAACGTTCTATACGTCGTGCAACTCCAACGGTGAAATCAATATCGCGCGAGCGCCGTGCCGTGCCAGCACGATATTCTACGCTCTCTGACGGCGCACCAATCTCAGGCAGCGCAGCCCACTCTTCACACCGACAGAGTTCAATGTCTCCCAGGGCAATAAGTGTGACGTCGCAAATATCCTCCTGTGTCTTTCAACGGTTTGACGATGCTCTCGTTGCAGCATCTTTATAATTTGGCGGTACCAACCGACCATCGTTGAATAATCGTTGGACAATTGTCAGAGGGGCGTGGACAACGTTTCTTTTTCCCTCTCATCGACCATCGCGAGACAGTTTGTCGTCCCTCGATGAGCCATCTCGTGCAACTAGGCCAACGTGATTAAAATATGCCCGCTGCGATAATTGTCTATATTTTAGGATCTAAAAAAATGACAAAAAATTGTGAGTAATGAGCGATGCATTTTTTGTCAGTAAAGAATAAAAAAACTTTTGCTACGTTCTCTTGCGCAGCTGAGTTTTGTCAATGACTAGAGGAATTTGACAATAGCGGATGCTGCTTTGTAAAATATTTTGGCGATACGTAGTTCAGCGGTTGGCTAAAATTGTCTTCGAGCAAACGAACCCAAAGAAATTTCATTATTATCAACCGCATGAACCGGAGGCTGGCCAAATAAAAATATGTCAAATTGTCCATAATTATTGGAGATTTACAGAAAAAAAAGTTAACTTTGGATGAAAAATATGTTGTCGCATGTGCGAGGAGCTTGGAATAAAAAACATTTGAGAAATTATGCAATCAAAAGATGTTCCGCGCCTTTGTGGAACATCAATATTTCATTGTAAGGCAAATATTTGTAAAAGTTTGATCGACAATGTTATTGATAAGAAAATGATATAGTGCCATTGAAGATAACAGTCTGGTATCGTTAACGGAACATTAGGCTGACTTTAATCATGCATTTTAAAAATGTATCGATTAATCGTTCTTAAAAATGTTACAATTATCTTTCTCGCTCCAACTTCTTTCAGAATCTTACAATGATCTCAGGATCGCTATTACAAATATTTATGAAACAATGTGAATTACTTAACACAAACTTTAGAATTTTGAAATTAGACCAATATTTTCTCCATCGCCAAACTTTCATTGAGAACTTCCCACAATTTTCCTTCTAGCATTTATAAAATTGCCTTCTTCAAGAACAAGTGTTGGAGAAAAACCAACTAAACAATTATTCTAGTCGCAAATTACCATGGCAGTCGTTGCCAAAACCTGTAAAAAAATTGTAGGTTAGGTCAAAATATCAAATCCAATTTTACAGGAATATTATCCTAAAAAATACGTGGACATGGCTTAACAGACCTGAAAGCATGTAATACCACGTAATTTAAGTGTAAATTGTACGTAATAATGAGTTAATATCGTCGCAATTATATATCCGAGTACCGGAAGCAGCTGGTGAAAACTTGAGACGTATCAGTAGTACTCAATATCAGCGCACAATATCATATAATATACCGTGGTATATTGTATATCAGGAAGCTCATCGGTTCCGCTACGCGTATATGATAACATGCATAATATCTGTTCGCAAAACGAGGCTCGAGAGTGAGGCCGAAACGAGGCGTCTAAGAGCCGGACGAGGCGAGAGAAGCCACAAGAGACACACACGTCACACGTATATTCAGGCACGCACACGAGCTCGTGTATGCTCGGATAACCGGCGAAACGCAGTCACGTTCGGGCGTGCTCGGCAATTTAGGAGTAATGGTAAACGGAGAAGGGTCGAGGAAAAACTTTAGAATCGCACTCACCTTCATGTTGTTCTCGACGATGTACTCGATCGAACATATTTGATAAACGATGTAGGCACGTATCAGTTCAGTCGTAGTTTTACTCTTAAAAGATGCCACGGGATCGTTAAACTTGAGATCAAGGGGATCGATCTGTCTTGGCGCTGCCGGCTGTCCCGTGCTGATTGTCGTGGCCGATGACGAACTCGCGTATCCTCGTGCCAACACCTGCACCAACTGCACCGTAGGTCTCGCAGCATTTTCGAGCAAACCAGCGGTTAACGGTAGACACTTGCTAAGCTTTTTACTGCCGGCACAGCAACGCGGCACCGTTCGCAAAAACGCCATAACTCTCTGACTAATAATTTACGGTCCGAAAGGTATGACGAAGGGAACGCGAATTACTCGCTACGAAACACCGAGAACTTCGTACTGTTACGAAACGAGGAATGCGAAACGGAAATTTTTCAAAATTTTTGCGGTTTTCTAAATACGTGATATATATTTGGGACGGGATGCTCGGGAAAGAAATTATTTTGCGTCACGATTTTTTCTACTAGTCTATCTCTCTAAGCGATATATATATATATATATATATGTGTGTATATATAGTTTTAATCGTTCCGCTTCTATCAGCAGTGGTCACCGGTATTGAACGATATTTTACGTTGAATTTTCTTTTAATCGCGCACTTCTATGTAAATATTCCTTGGTCTTGACAAACGAGGAACGACGACCACGATGAAACACTCCGATTTGAGACGAACGGGGTGATTCCAACCTGTCACGGCCGACGTCGGAGGCCCCAATAGAGCCTGGCTTTGGCTCGCACCTCCGTTGGTAGAACGAAAACGCACCCGGCACGCGAGGTGGGGTACGCGGCGCTTCGTCAACGTGAAAGTCAAATGGTTGCTTTCAACGAACAGTCCTCGTTTATATCCGGCTTTCTATGTAATTTAGTATATTGGCGATGTTTAACCTAAATTTAATCTGAAATTATTCACAGGAATTATAACCCTGTTCTTTCATAATGTAATGTGTCAATGCGAATTTCAATTGTCGCACGTTGCTCCCAATTATCGTATCTTTCTTGATCGAAGTGTCGCGTCGGTAAGAAGGAGTGTGAGTAGACCGACCGCGATGCATGAAGAATTCTACTGTGAATACTTCTTATCCCAATAGACGGAGCTAGTATCGATAAGGGCGGGAACTGCATTGTGTGTTATTCGCAGCATAACCAGCACGAGTGAGTTGTTAATTTACGTGTTAACTTGTTCGAATCGGGACATAGCGAAGTAAATTCTAGGGTTAGCCGGTTCTAACAGTCTTCCGTCAGTCAGAACTCGTTAAGGAATCACGAGTGAATTCGTCGTTATCCTCATATGCCAAGAGCTTAACACATTATTTTTCACGATGACAGCTTTCGAAGGTATGAATTATTTCATAATTCCATTTGGTTATGGCTTTAGCAAGTGAAAAATCTTATGTACTATCTCTCTGTATGATTGTAGAAATGGGGGTATTGCCCGAGATAGCCAAAGCAATAGACGATATGGAGTGGACGTAAGTCTTGAAGTATAGCCCTATAACCAGTGGAATATTCAGCCTTTCATAACGTAAAACGGTTATTTTGTCAGCCTCCCTACAGATGTTCAAGCCGAAGCCATACCATTGATTTTGGGCGGTGGAGATGTACTTATGGCTGCAGAAACAGGAAGCGGTAAGACAGGAGCATTCTGCCTTCCCATTTTACAAATAGTTTGGGAAACTCTGAAAGATTTTGAATCTGGGAAAGGATCGTCACATTCTTCTAGTTCAGCGCCCCAAGGTATACTCTTTGTCTTGTTGTGTATGCAAAACCAACTGAGTTTATTTTGTGAACGGATGCATTGATCAGAATGGTCAGACTCAATTATTTGATTTGTAGCTGCACATTGGGCACTCAGCTTGTTCGACAGAGGTAGAGCTATGGCTATAACACCCGATGGTTTACGTTGTCAGAGCAGAGAACAGAGGGAATGGCATGGTTGCCGCGCCAATAAAGGAATACAGGGAAATGGAAAGTTTTATTACGAAGCTATTGTTACCGATGAAGGCTTATGCAGAGTAGGATGGTCACAATCTCAGGTAAAATGTTTGTGTGTCCTTCTACCCAGAAATTTGTAAATTGTTTTTATTTACTTAAATTTGAAATGCTTTGCAGGCAGCTCTAGATCTAGGAACTGACAAATTCGGATTTGGTTTTGGTGGTACTGGAAAAAAATCTAATGCCAAGCAATTCGACAATTATGGTGAACCATTCGGCATGCACGATGTTATTGGTTGCCTCTTGAATCTTGAAAAAGGCGAAATACGCTTCATGAAGAATGGAGTTGATCTTGGTCTGGCTTTCACCTTAAATGCTCAACAAAAATCTCAGACTTTCTATCCGGCTGTTGTCTTAAAAAATGCGGAGATGTCCTTCAATTTTGGAGCACAACCGTTCAAGCATGATCCTCCCACTGGATATGTGGCGGTTTCCGCTGCGCCTAAAACATCTATAACGCCAAATCCTGTTACTGGTAGTCAAAATAGCGATAAAAACAGTTTGAAACCAACGAAGAATGCACCACAAGCGATTGTCATCGAGCCATCGCGCGAACTTGCCGAACAAACTTATAATCAAATTCAAAAGGTCAGTACCTAGAATTCACGTATTGTATTATATTCGACTGAGATTAATTCAAACTCAATTGTCACAATGTTCTCGGTAGTTCAAGGTGCACATGAAAAATCCATCGATCAAAGAGCTCCTCGTCGTCGGAGGTGTCAACGTAAAGGAACAAATATCCGTACTGAATGCGGGAGTTGATATAGTCGTCGGAACACCGGGCCGTCTCGAAGATCTCATTCAAGGCGGTTATTTGTCTCTGACGCATTGCAGGTGATTTTACTGAAATGTTCAGTCTCCCTCAATTATCGCAATGATATTGGACTTTTATTTTCTTAATCAAAATTCCATTTCAATACATAGATTCTTTGTACTCGACGAAGCGGATGGACTTTTGAAACAAGGACACTCGGAATTGATCGAAAGACTTCACAGGCAGATACCAAAAATAACTAGCGACGGAAACAGACTACAAATGGTCGTATGTTCAGCGACTTTACACGCTTTTGAAGTCAAGAAAATGGCGGTAATATGGCATCCTGAAAATAAATATAACAACTACAAAACATACTTGATACTTACCGTTTATCGCTAATCTCTTTGCCATAGGAACGTTTGATGCATTTTCCAACATGGGTGGATCTGAAAGGGGAAGATGCGGTGCCAGAGACTGTGCATCACGTTGTAGTAACGGTCGATCCTCAAACGGACAAATCTTGGCATAATTTGAGGTCCCACATCGAGACCGATGGCGTTCATTACAGAGACAATGTAAAACCAGGCAATAACACTGCGGGTCAGTTTTTCATCAATAGCATGCAATAGTCCATTTCTACGCTATCAAATTTATCGTAGCATTTATAATCATACAATCGCAACTATCGCTTTTCAGAAACTCTGTCCGAAGCAACAAAAATCTTGAAGGGTGAATATTGCATTCGTGCTATAAGGGAGCACAAGATGGACCGTGCCATTATTTTCTGCCGGACAAAGATAGACTGCGATAATCTCGAGCGTTATTTAAAACAAACGGCCGGCAATGAATTTTCTTGCGTTTGCTTGCACGGTGACAGAAAACCACCGGAGCGAAAGGCCAATTTGGAGAAATTTAAAAAACAAGAAGTGAAATTTTTAATATGCACGGACGTTGCGGCTAGAGGCTTGGACATAACTGGATTGCCTTTCAGTAAGTTTTCTGTGTATCCTGGAATATTTTACAATTCTGAATGTTTTAAAGTATTTGACTTATAAAACCCTATGTTTGCAGTGATAAACATAACATTACCCGATGAGAAATCCAACTACGTACATCGTATTGGAAGAGTCGGACGTGCCGAGCGCATGGGTTTAGCCATTTCTCTCGTGAGTAATGTGCCCGAGAAAGTCTGGTACCACGGGGAGTGGTGTTCGTCGCGAGGACGCAACTGCAACAACACGAATCTCACCGATCAAGGAGGATGCTGCATGTGGTACAACGAACCACGAGTGAGTACATTTACACAAATTGACCCATAAATATCATCTTTTTACCCTGCTAACTCATTGTTAATTTTCATTCGCAGTACTTGGCAGACATTGAAGATCATTTGAACGTGACGATTCAGCAAGTAGGTCCCGACATTAAAGTTCCATTGGACCAATTCGATGGAAAGGTCACTTACGGACAAAAGAGAGTTGCCATGGGTTCGTAAAGCGATTGATCATTCGTGCTACTCGTGCCATTCAGCACATTTTCTTCGTTACATTAATCATTTGTTTGATTTTTCACGCAGGTTCGAATTATCAAAATCATGTGCAACAAATGGCGCCGATAGTCGCCGAGCTGGCAAAACTCGAATCAAAAGCTCAACTGACTTATTTGGAGAGACATATTATCGCTCACTGAATGATATTCAAATATTTATATACTCCAAGTGGTCTGAACTAGTCTATTGTTTAAGCTCGCTTGTATCCTCCAACGATGACATCATAAAACAAACACATAAACAATGAAAACGTTTTCCTAAACGCTACGCTTTCTTTTCTTACAAACATGCTCACATTTCAATATATCGAATTTCGAGTTATATCGATATCTCGAGGTAGTGACAAAAGTGGATATAAATCACAAACTCTATATAACGACGAATAATAACCAAGACGCAGTAGCATTTATCATTTATATAAGACATACGGTAAGTATTTATTGTATCATTATAGTTTTATAATCGTATGATTTTTGTTGTTGTTTCTATACTTTAGTTACACAAACGTATGATACAGTGGCTCCGCAGCGTTCGCATTTTATTCTTAATTTCCTTATCTTTTCCGTGTTTCCCCTTTTCTTCCATCATCTCTCTTTCATTTCGTCATAATATTTATATATATATGTAATGTGTTTGTGTCCATGTAAGGAATATAAATATATATATATAAATATACATATATATGTGTATATATACATATATATATTTATAAATGAATGTATCGTACACGCAGCACTGGGCGCATACAGGTATCCATGCATATAATATGCGCTGTGAACGATTTTCTTTTTTTTTTACTTAATAATGACTCCTTTGTTCAATTACACATAATAATTCATACATAAAACTTCCTAGATATTCCCAAAAGCAAATGTGAAATGACTAAACTTATACAATATATGTATAAATCTTAATGCATGTTTTCATCTCCGCTGATTAAAGAACTTCTCCTTTTAATTCTCTGTGTCTCCAAGTTATAATAGGTAGTCGTATAGGTTGAAATTTTTCTTGAATTATAGTTTCTTTTTCCTTTGTTTATTTATTTATTTATTTGTTGTTGTTGTTGTTGTTGGTGTGTCTATGTTCCCTGACGCGATCATGTGTTTTGTGTTTGTTCTTTCCTCATTTAAATTTATTAATTGTTTTCTGCTTTTTATCTTTCTTTCTTTTTGTTGTTGTTGTTGTTGTTAAATATATATTTATTACGGATGCATGTACGTCTCTCCTTCCTCCTTACGTCTCTAAAGGTATTTTTTAATTAATTTTATTTTATTTTATTTTATTTTTTTTTCATTTTTTGTTCTTTTCTTTCTTTGCGCAGTTAGTACATTCAACGACTGTTAATTGAATCTTTATTTGCTAGATTTAATTAATTTAATCGTTAGCTTAAATTGATGTGAACATTTTATATTCAGACAGTCATCACAGAATGAGAATGAAATATTTTTTTTACGCTCGTTTTTTTTTCTTTCTGTTTCTTCTTTTTAAAATTATGCCTTATCCCCCCCTTCGTATAACCTAGAAACGCGGTCGCGATTCACATATATTCCGGCTAAATACACTCGCACGCGGGCACACACGAGCATAACCCCATTCATTCGCAATTGATTTAATGACATGCATATGTGATATACGAATATACATATATAGATATATGTATATGTACATATATATATATATATGCTTGTGTGTGTGTGTGTGTATGCAACGCACCAGAAATGCACCTTGGACATTTTGACATATGTGTATATATACATATATATATACGTATACCTATAATTATATATATATGAATATATACACACACATATTCACATCCACATATTTATAATTTCATTTATTAATAGATTGATCATATTCTACGTTCGCATATGCCATGATTCACATCGAATGGCACCAATAATAAGAAATTTCTTATGCACCAAAACTCCTGCACACTGTTGTCGGATCTCACCGAATTTTCTTTCACGTTTTTGTTTTTCGTCCCATCTTCCCCACCACTTTATATTCTCGCCTTTATATACGCGATCCTCACAACGGACTGCGAACCATTACCAGGCTCATACACGCCGCAAATATCGGACGAACAGCAAATATATATGTGTGTATATATATATTTGTCAGTCGGAATCAAGTGCTTAACTAAATGCAAATCGCTTATACACACACATTGGCTTCTCTGTGGCTCGACGAACAAAATTCTCTCGTGGCGCATATACGTTATAATATATATATATATATATATATATGTTACAATGCAGATCTGTATATATATGTATATATATATATATATATTATAAATTATATATATATTACACGGTTTTCTAACGATAAATCGTGGAGAGCTTCGGACCAAGAGTTCGCGCTTAATTGATTCCTAACGAATTTGTTTTTCTCATATTTATAGATAATAATCATCTTGCACCCTCGTCCACAAAATTCGTCACGTTTTGTATGAGTGTTACGTGTTTTTTTTTTTTCTTTATGATTTATGTCTGGTTTCATTTCACTTTTCACTTTATATTTATACGTGTAATCTTTTCGTAACCTGTATATTCACTTTTGTTGGTTATGTCGTGTTGTTGTCATTCCTTTCTTAAACAGCACTATCAATTAATTGTTTTACCTCGTAATGGTACTGTGTGTGTGTGGGTGTGTGTGTTTTTTTTTTGTTATTTATTTTCTCCTCCTCTTGCACGTACGTTTTTTGTTCTTATATATATATATATATGTGTGTGTTTGTGTATATATATATTTTTTTTTCATTTAACTTTAATTCACTTAACCTTTCATCTAGACATTTCGCTAAGACACGCAACAACGAATTATGGATGATCGTAGGGAGTGGGAGAGGAGAGCGGGCTTAGGGAAGGGGAAGGAGCAGGAGTGGGGGGGAGCGCGGGAGTTCAAGGAGGAATAAGAGAGAGGGCGCTCGAGACAACTCGCCTGGTAACTCTTCTCTTTCATTTAGGGTACTCATCTTTCTTTTTTTTTTTTCGTCGTTCTCTCTTCGCTCCTTTCTTTCTATCAATGGCGGAACGAAAATCGGACAGCTCGTGTGTTTACTTGTAGAAAAAGTTTGTGTTTCATCGTTCTGGTTTCTTGTTGTTATTTGTTTTGTGATTTTGTTTTATTAATTTAAGTGACCTTTATTTCTTCGCATAATTAAATACGCTTTTTTATCTATCTCGTTTATTTATTTGCTTTATCGTTCTGTTTTCTTTTTCTTAACTTATTTCATTTCTCTCGTTACGGAAAGACGTTATAGGATTTTTAGTTCGAGTGTTTCTCATTTGTTTCTCTTCTATTTTTCTTCTCACAAAAACAACTAACGGTCAAAGAGGACTTTTCATTCTTTCTCGTACGTTTATTTGCTTTCGTCTCGTTTTTAATTCTTTTTTATTAACGTGTCGGCGCTTTCGACGAATTTATCTCGAATCTTTGCTCGTTTTCCTTTGTTGTCGTACTTGTTGCTGCTCGGTCATCACCGTTCTTCCATTATTCGTTTATTTGTGTGTGTTTTTTTTTTAATTATTTTTATTTCTTCTTTTTTTCTTTTATTACACGAGGGATGAATCTTTTTCTGACGCAGGACGTTTTATTATTTTATACAATAGGTTGACGCGTTTCAGGCTCGAACGTAATTCAACGCTGCCTCTCGTCAATTATCTCCCACGGTTCGCGATATTTTCCTCTTTTTTCTTTTTATACGCCAATTTCCAACGAATATTCGAACTTCGACCTGGGATTCGATTAACGATATTTTTTCTAACGACGTTGTTAATTAAAAAAAAAAGCAAACACATTCATAAAAATGTTTTCTCATTCATAAAAAAATTGTCCTTTTTTTTTAAATCGGAAAACGCTCAAATCTTTTTTTTTCCTTACAGGAATTTTTCCATCTTCATCGTACAAGGTCGATTTTCGCTCCAAGGTGACTTTCAGCCCCGGTACAAAAGTAGAAAAAGAAGGAAATCTTCGAATTCAAGTTCGAATTGTCGATAAAATTGGCCTAGCTTGGCTAAACCCCCCCCCCCCCCCCCTTGACCTCTTCGACCCCTGGATACATATCTTCGCCATTTCTTCTCGTCGTGCGCCGTTTGACTCGAAAACCCATGGAGTTAGATAAATACCCGTTTATTTATTTAAAAAAAAAATTTTTTTTTTTTCCCAAACGCGATTCCCCTCCTCCAGTCGCAAATCGTTCAGCCGGCCAATAATTCGCTTCAGATCGAAACACGCTTTTACAATGCGAAATTAATTATGCGATATTGAGAAGAGGATATAATTCTTGAATTCCGTTTAATTAACGGAATATTATCGAAGATAATTAACATAATTAACATCACGTAATTACCCCCCCCCCCCCCCCCCCTCCCTCTTCTCCTCTAACCGTAAACCAATCAACGTGTTTCCCATTTTCTTTTTACTTTTTTTCTTTCCCATTCTTTCTCACTCGTTCGCCATCTTGCGATTTCAACGAATACGATAATTCTGTCTCGGATTATTTTGAAAAAAGTTGGTTGTCGTCGAAGAGACCTCGAAATAAATCGTCGAACTGAATCATCGAGCGTTGTTGTTTTTTTTTGTGTGTTTCCTGTATTTGTTTTTTTTTTTTGCTTTTTTGTTTCTGTTCGTTTTCTTTCATTTCTTCGATCATTCGAGAATAATATAATAACGATACGTAATAATATATAGATGTAGACAATTTAATAGAGGTAACGATACTTCATATCAACTTGATTTCTTATCTTTTGCTCAATTTACTTGTCTCTTTTATTTCTTTTTCTTGTTTTGTTTTTTTTTCTTCTTTTTCTTTCTCGTTCTCTCATTCTCGTCCTCAACGCGATAATCTTTTATATATTTATTTGTAATAAAGAAAGGTATATGCGCGATACTTTTGGTTTTTGAGCCCCCCCTCCCCATCTTTACAGTTTGTCATTCTTGGACACGTGGACAATAATTTTTTTCTTTCTCGAATTTATCTTTAATTATTTTATTGCGATCGTATCAAATCGTTTTAGTTTGTTAATTTTTTTCTAGAATTTTTAAACTGCCCCCCCCCCCCCCCCCCCCCCCCCCCAATTTATCATTCTGGGGGATGTGAACAATATTTTTTTCTTTCACGAATTTACTATTTTTTCTTTAATTATTTTATTGAGATCGTATCAAATCATCGATTATTTAATTTTTTCTCGAATTTTGAAACCTTTTGCCCCCCTCCCTAATGACTGAAGATTATTTATGATCAAAAACCGCGACAGAGAGACAAATCGCTCGAAAGATAATTAATTCGGGCGATTCGAACAAAAAAAAAAACAATAAAAAGTTTTTAAAAATCGAAAATTTGTTTTACTCTCTTTTCGTTTCGTTTCGTTTGTTTGTTATTATTTTTGTTTGTTTTTGATTTTAATCACAGACTTTCGTCACGAGATCGTTCGCATTGTTTCAACGTTCCACGCTACTTCGGCGAAAATGCACGAAAAAATGAATTCTTTTTTTCTTTTCACCGAGCAAGTTTCTCACTTTTTCTTTTTTTTTGTAGTTTTGTTTTTCTTTTTTTTTTCATATAAACTACAACATTTGTGCAAAGTTACAGTACGGTTGAAGAACTCGATGAAATTTGTTGAATCGAGTTGAGTTGATTATTTATTTTTTTTTTGTGTTTTTTTTTAATAAAATAAAAAAATTTTTGAAGCAACGTGGAACGCCCCATACATTTTCGAATTTTCGTTCCCGCCTTGACGCGCGCCTCGAGAACCCGATCGCTCGCTTTTTATTCCATTCTTCTTTCTGGTCCTTTCATTTTCTTTTTAAATCTCGATCAACGTCTCTCTCGCGATATAAAAATTCCTAATAATCGCGACGCGATCGATCCTCGAATGTTTATTTTCTTTATCCCATTCGCGAAAGTGCGACGTAATCCCACGGAACGAGAAAATTGGCGCCACTGTCTCCTATTCCCGATACGCAATAACGCGCATATTTACAAAAGAAAAACGAAGAATAAAAAAAAGAGCGAAAAACAAAAATTCTCTCTCTCTCTCTCTCCTTTTGTTCTTTTCTATCTAACGGACGTGTAATTCGATCGTGAAATTGACCTCAAATATACGAGACTTTGTTTTTTTTTTATGTTCTCTTTTTTGGTTTTGGCAAACGTTCTCGACGTCAGCTAAAACGATAGAAACAAAACGATTCTCCATTTTCCTTCTTTCTCTCGCTTTTTCAATTTTTGTCTTCTTGTTATAATTCTCCACATAAAATTCACACGGATATACGAACAATCGTTTTGTTTTGTTTCCCTCTCTTTCTCTCTTTTAATTATTACATTTAATTAGTTATGATTGCACGAAGCGATAAAACAGATTTCTTCTTTTCCTCGCATGCCTATGATTTGCCCGATTGCGTTATTTACTTTTTCTTTTCTCTCGTCTCCTTTTTCTTCTTTGTTTACGGTACGCGCAATTATCGCAACGATTTTGCGCATAATAATGTTCTTTTTATGTTTTTATATTGGTACGTTTGTTTATATATATATATGTGTGTGTGTGTGTGTGTGTGTGTGGGTGTGTGTGTGTGTGTGTGTGTGTGTGTGTGTGTGTGTGTGTGTGTGTGTGTGTGTGTTTATATATATCTTCCTTTCATTCATCACTTATTTCCTTTCGTCTCCAATCAAGGCTATATCACGACTAACTTGATAATAGAGGTAATAATAATTACAATTACAATGGTAATAGTATTCATGATGATATTTCATATAATATAATAATAATAATAATAATAATTTTTAATTAACTAACAAAATAGCAATCGGATCAGTGACAATAACTGAGATAACAGTAACGATGAGACGATGATAACGAATGACTCACGTTTATCTTTCTTTTTTCCTTATGTTTCAGGCTCGATCGCGAGAGGGCGTGCCTTTTGCTCTCCTCTTTCTTTTCTCAAATGGAAACAAGCCGAGAAAAAAGAACGCGACGCTCCTCGAGACTTTATAATATATATAGAGCTATATATAATAGATTTCTTTTTTTCTTCCCTTTTCTCTCTCTCTCTCTCTTTCTCTCGATACACGCAACCATAGCTTGTAAATTGGCGAAGAATTGGATTTGTTTTTTTTTTTCCTTTTCTTTATATATTTATTCCAAGTTTTTCGCCGATTCGTTCTTACTGTCTTGTTTCTCTTTCTCACCCTCGTTTTCGTTTACTTTCTTTTATTCTTCTTTTTACTCCCACTCTTTCGCCGCCTCGCCAATGTTACAATAGAATTTTTGTTTGTTTTTTCTTTCCATCGAATAAGATTCTTTCGCCAATTCCATCGAATAATATTCTTTAGACAATTCCATCGAATAATATTCTTTAGACAATTCCATCGAATAATATTCTTTAGACAATTGTGTCTAGCGTGACTAAAATCGTTTTTACGACTCTCTCTCTCTCTCTCTTCGACCTCGATTCGTCGATAAATTAACTATTGCACCTGTTTTGCGTGTTTTCTTGTTTGCTTCTGCTTGTTTCTTTTTTTTCTTCTTTTCTCTCTCTCTCTCTCTCTCTCCTGTTTCATTCACGGGATGGACACGATTGGAAACCTTCGGATTTGTACAATTCGTCACGATCAAGAAATTCCGGAATGGGATTGCATCAATTATTTATTCTCTTTTTTCCGTTCTTTCTTTCTTTCGTCGCTCATTCATCGATCTCTCTCCCACCTTCTTCCTCTCGACTTTCTTACATGGAATTCGCAAGCTAAATCGAATTATCAATTTTTAAGCGCGTCGCTCGCGCGTCGACTTCGTTCAAACGTTTTAACGACGAACGGTGCGAGCGAATGGCACGAGCGTCGTACAACGTTACGGGTCTTTGCTCGATAACAGAATCGGAATATCGATTTATCACACGATAACGTGCGAACGGCGAATAATTAAAATCGACTTAACGAATATTTTCCCTGTTAACACGCTTAACCAAACGAAACCGAATTCAATCCCCTACGTTTATTCTTGCCTCTCGCATTTCATCGCGTTCATCCACCAGAAACGAATATCGATATTACAATATCATCGACGATCGAAAAAGGAAGAAGAGGAAGAATAAAAAAACACAACGCCAAAAAAACAAACAATTTCTCTCTTCTCGTTTCCTACATGTTCAATCGCGTTGTTGAATTTCCTCGCTTTTCTTTTTTTTTTTGACTCATTCCTTCCTTCTAAGATTTCTCTCGTTGCTCTTTGTTTCCTCGCTATTTTTGTATCCCCTCTTTTTGTTTTCTTTCATTTCCGGTGGGTGTGTGTGTGTGTGTGTGTGTGTACAGCGAGAGATACCAATTATTGTTTGCCTTGCGAAGCGATATTTAATAATAATTCAAAGATCCTCCGGTTCACTCACACCGTCGACACTCCCACAATTTAACATTCACACTTGGCGCACGCGCGATTAGATTAAAAAATAAAAACAAAACAAAAAAAAAAAGAAATAAATTTGCGAAAAATTCTAACATTTAATTACGGTCATATTTTGAGTTTGTCGACTTGAAATTGACCCACGGACCTATTCCTCGGACGAGCTTTTGTTCGATCACTGTTTCTTTCATCTTTTGTATTCTTTTTTTTTTGTTTTTTTTTTTGTTTTTTTTTCATTTTTACATTCTGTTATTTCTCTCTCTCTCTCTCTCTCTCTCACGCACTCTCTTCCTTTCCCTCTCGCTTTCTTGCGATTAATGGACACAATACCCCTCGAATACTGTTTTGACGACGCGTCACAAATTTTCGAAATACGAATTTCAACACATCACTTACTGTACATAGAAAAAGTGCATTACAATAGTTTCACGGCGTATACGGCAACTTTTTAACGTTTTACTGGGTATACGCAATTTTTTTTGTTTTTTTTTTCGTGTTTTTTTCTTTTTCTTTTTTCTTTTTAAATTTGCACCTCTGGGCGTGAAGCAGGATACTTGTGCGATCGGCGTTTATTATATATATAATATATCTATATCTATATATACATATAAATATATCATATATATAATATATTTTGTTGTTGTTGTCATTTTGTTTAGTCGTCGAATGTTCGTAAACGTATAAATACGCTGTTTTGTTTTTTTTTTGTTGTTTTTTTTTGTTTACTTTTTTTTGTTTTTTATTGTTTTGTTTCATTCTCTCTCTCTTTTTTTCGTCGTTCTCTCATCGCCCCATTCTCAATGCATACTCACGCACGAACAATCTTGTTTATCTATTTTCCTTTTCGCTTTGTTTTTTTTCTTTTTTTATTGGTTGTTGTTATTATTATTTTGTTGTTTTTTTTTTCTTCTCATAATATATTCACTCGTAATTTTAGCGATTTGGTAATAATGGCATTGACAATACACTTAATAATCGTTAATTTGTTTACTTTTTTTTTGTGTGTGTGTTTTTTTTAATCTTCTTGTCGCTAAGGATAATCTATTAATTGCAATTTTTTGTTTGTGTATTTATGTATGTGTGTTTGTGTGTGTGTGTGTGTGTGTGTGTGTGTGTGTGTGTGTGATAGTGCGAGGGCCCGGGTAAAATCTGGGTCTGGGTAGAGAGAGGAGGAAGGGTAACGAGAAGATACGGGCACGCATCGCAGGAAAGTCGATTTGCGTTTTGTTTTTTTGGAAAAAAAAAATTTTTTTTTTTTTGGAAAAAAAAAAATTCCACGCTCCGATCCCCTCGAGTATCGAGTCGAACACCACGGGCCAAAATTCTTTTCGCATACAGCGAATATACAATCAATTCTGGGTTTTATTCGCGAGGCTCGCTTCAGTCAGCTCCGTTTTATTTCCGTTGATACGACGATATTCGACGAATGATAACGCGTTCATGATTATTGTGATAATTAATAATTGATAATAATAACAATTTTTGTTCTCATTAAAACTGTCGTCACGTATCGCACCGCTGTTTAACTTCTTACGTTTTCTTGTTTGATTTGATTTGTTTGTTTGTTTGTGGAAAAAAGAATTGCGACAGAGATAAAAGTGAGCGATAACGTTATTTCTTTTGTTGTTTTGCTTATTCCTATTACTTATACGTCTTTCGAAAAATTCCTGTGTGTACGTGTGTCCGTGTATTTTTGCTTTCATTTTTCTCTTTCTGTAACGTTACAAGTAAAACTATTTATAACTCTCTCTCTCTCTCTCTCTCTCTCTCTCTCTCTCTCTCTCTCTCTCTCTCTCTCTCTCTCTCTCTCTGTCTCTCTCTCTCTCTCTCTCTCTCTCTCTCTCTCTCTCTCTCTCTCTCTCTCTCTCTCTCTCTCTCTCTCTCTCTCTCTCTCTCTCTCTCTCTCTCTCTCTTTACAATTATCAATATATAAAGGGCATTGTTTTTTTTTTTTTTTTTTTTTTACGAATGATGAAAATTGCCATTTGTTTTGTGCTGAGCGAATCTTCACGTACGTTATAAACGGAAGCAATCAATAAATAAAAACTAGTTTTGTCGCACGGTTAAGTTAACACCGTGTACGCGTAACACGTATCCCACCTTAGCGATTAGTTTCGAAATTATACAATTCACGGAATTATTAAATAATAAAACGTACGGATATTTTTTTAACGAGCTTCTTCTTTAACTTATGTATAACGAGAGAAGATTGATAGATACGTTCTATCGTTTTGTACGATGAAAATTATAAACTTTGAACACGCCCTTGTTGTAACGATGAATTTCATTTTGTTTCGCGTTATTGGTAAACGTGCGTGTTTGTGTCTTACGCTTTTCAACGAGTACAAGAGTTTTGTATTCGACGCTTTTAGTTTCTTCCTCGAGACTCGATCGACGCTTATAAAACAACGGGAACAAAAAATACATACGTACAAATAAACAATTTTCAACTCGCACAATTCGTTTGCTCAACTTTGTCCCGACTATAACGATTTTCTTTCGCATTTCACCGCGAGTAAGTAAAACTGGTTGGGACATCCTATCGTTTTGTATGATGAAAATTGTAAACTTTGAACACGCCCTTGTTGAGACGATGAATTTCATTTTGTTTCGCGTTATTGGTAAACGTGCGTGTTTGTGTTTTACGCTCTTTAACGAGTACAAGAGTTTTGTATTCGACGCTTTTAGTTTCTTCCTCGAGACTCGATCGACGCTTATAAAACAACGGAAACAAAAAATGCATACGTACAAATAAACATTTTTCAACTCGCACAATTCGTTTGCTCAACTTTGTCCCGACTATAACGATTTTCTTTCGCATTTCACCGCGAGTAAGTAAAACTGGTTGGAACGTCCTATCGTTTTGTATGATGAAAATTGTAAACTTTGAACACGCCCTTGTTGAGACGATGAATTTCATTTTGTTTCGCGTTATTGGTAAACGTGCGTGTTTGTGTCTTACGCTTTTTAACGAGTACAAGAGTTTTGTATTCGACGCTTTTAGTTTCTTCCTCGAGACTCGATCGACGCTTATAAAACAACGGAAACAAAAAATACATACGTACAAATAAACAATTTTCAACTCGCACAATTCGTTTGCTCAACTTTGTCCCGACTATAACAATTTTCTTTCGCATTTTACCGCGAATAAGTAAAACTGGTTGGAACGTCTTATCGTTTTGTATGATGAAAATTTTAAACTTTGTTTGTAAAAATTGTTTCGCGTTATTGGTAAACGTGCGTGTTTGTGTCTTACGCTCTTTAACGAGTACAAGAGTTTTGTATTCGACGCTTTTAGTTTCTTCCACGAGACTCGATCGACGCTTATAAAACAACGGAAACAAAAAATACATACGTACAAATAAACAATTTTCAACTCGCACAATTCGTTTGCTCAACTTTGTCCCGACTATAACGATTTTGTTTCGCATTTCACCGCGAATAAGTAAAACTGGTTGTGACAATAAAACCGAGTTTGTAACACGCGCGACTCGTTAATTTTACAATCTTGTGGTTGTAAAGCGAAAGTACGAACGAGAGAAAGAACGAGACGTTCGTTTCTCTCGTTTGAACTTTGAGCTAATAGCGCGGATACAATTTTCACGTTTACACACACGCACGCGTTACAATTATTCTTTCTTCATCGTCTTGGGTTTACCTTCGTTCGCTCGTTATAATTAACGTCCTCGCGATAGAATTATCTCAACGTTAATCCAATCGGGAAAACCAAACGAAGAATAAAATTGTAAAATAAAATTTGTACGTTTCCCCGATTCGATTCCGGACTATGGATACGCGTGTGGCGAACATTTTTTGAAATTCGAATCCTCTCCGTTACCCTCGTTCGCGACGTGTACAAGGGGCGCTTTTCTCGCAATTTGGCGAACACACGCTCGAGCGAGTGAAACATTCACAAAAATAGAAATAACGACTAGCTTTACGATTTCATAAAAAGCGCTATTTAAAACAAATTCGTGAATACCGAAAGTAAAATGAACCGTTATTCGCTAGTGGGCTTTCGAGGAAAATTGTAAAATTACATCTACAACGAGATAATACGTCGTATATCTAGATAAATTAATTAACCGTGTTAAGGATACGTATACGCGAGAAACGGTGTGCGACGTTTTAATGTAAAATACCAGTTGTCTTTCTCGCGACGAGTAAAAACGATATTTTTAAAACGGGGCAATTCTGTAGGATCGTGCCGGTACGTTGATCTTAAAGTTCGCGAAGCGATGGTGCACGGTTTAAGAGTATTAATAAAGAAGAAGAAACACACCGAACGATACACAACAAGAGAGACGCGCGACGAGTACAAAATTTGATCTTTGCTTTTTCTTCTCGTCTCGTACGAGGGAAATGCAACCAATTAGATAAATTCCCGTGAGTAAACGAAGAAAAGAAAGAAGACAAAAAAAGAATAGATTCATTGATAAGATCCGAGGTAAGCGGACGGTTGGCTTCCTTTTGTTTCGTCGCAACATTCGTTACACACACAGTCGCACTATAGTCGGTACAATTAAAACGGCGCTTCGAAAATACTGTAAAAAATCTCACAAAATACTCTTTTCGTAAAAAGACGCGGGCGACGCGCGACGAGACTCACGACGGTTTTACGCACGTCGTTCTTACGGAGACATTGAGATTCGATTTAAATTATAGAAAAAAAAAGAAAAGGAGTAAATCGCGTTGAAAGAATATTGACGAAGGGCGATTCGTGAGATTCTTGGTGGACGAGAAAACGTGACGTGAGAACGAATAATAAAGGAACGAATGTGTAACGATTAATTGTACACGGAGATTCGATATAATAAAAAAGAGATTTGGAAATAAGAAAAGTTATTGAGATTCGGGATATGAAAAATTCGTCGACGCACAATTTTAACCCTCTATGGGCCGAATTTTTGTTTTAAGTTATCTATTCTGGCTTTTTTCTCATGAAAAAAGCCAGAATTATTTGGTAAAATATCGATACCTTAAAATGTGACCTGAAAGTTACACGGGCCCATAGAAGGTTAAGGTAGTTCTATCGTGACATTAAAATCAAAATATTATTTTTCAATTTTTCTCACATACAAAATGGTTTGTGGACTCGAGTTAATAAAGAACAAATTGTTGCACATTGACTATAAAACAACATACTCCAAATTCAAGGTCATCCAAGGTAATACGTACTTGCTGAATAATTACAAAAATTGTGAAAATTCTTTTGTTTGGATTTTTTTTTAAAACTGAATAAAGCTTCTTTGATGTTGCATACAAATGTATGCAAAGTTTTAGAAGACTTCACCGAGTAGAAACCAAGATATTTATGAATGAAAATGCAACTTTTAACACGCGCTCTTATGAGAGACTACCGAAAATTCGGATTTTCACTAATAAATATCTCAACTTCCGCGTGGTAAAACCTTCCAAAAATTATTACACACTGTACACATGACATCAAAGAAGATATATTCAAATTTTCAATAAAATCTTAAGAAAACGATAAAACGACAGAACTACCTTAAGATAACTTATAGAGAACAAACGCACCGTCACTCGCATGATAAAGATTATCGTTAATACAGACACGTCGATCGCAAAACGGAGCGTGTAATAATCGCGTAACGATTGATTTCAAACGACTCGACGAATCGAGAAATACAAATTGTTCGTCGCTTCTTTTCTCTTCTCGTCTCTTCTCTAACGCGTCTCGCTTTTCCGATCTTGACTATTCGTTCCATCGTTCGCAAAAAAACAACGCGACGTACTTCAGCCGTGGGTCTCGGTTGTTTCTGTGTGTGTGTGTGTGTGTGTCTTTGTGTATTCGTGTGATTTCTTGGCGCGTTACGTTATCGTTTGTTTCATGACAAAAGTAAAATAATTCGAGGTAACGAATCACAGCGAGTCGGATAGACGAGCGACCAATGCCAGCGAAAAAGTACAAAAGAAAAAAAAGGTTTAAAATTGAAATACGAGTTTTTTCGAAACGATCACTGATTTCATCGGATTGACCGATAATCGAATCATCGATCGAACCGGAGAAAATGTAGGAATAAGTCGCTCGTCTAGCGATGCCGATGCACCGAATTTGCGAGTTTGATACGCGTTATAAAACGTAAACGTATCGGTTATACATCGTGGATAATGTAGCGAGCGTGTTTGCTTGATTCGCCGCTCGCGGTACGAAGGTTTTCCCAACTGTCGGCCGAACGGGAACGGGGAGAGTAAACAATCGGATTACAAAGTATATGCATACATCAACTTCTTGGGCAAAAGAAAAATGAAAGAGAAAACAGAAACAGAACAGAAAGAAGAAGAAGAAGGAAAAGAAAAAGAAGTGGACGAACTCTGTGCAAAGCCGAAAGAAGAGTACACGCACGAATCGATATGTCGAGGGGTATAAGGAGACAAAAAATTCATCCCATCGGCTTTTCGATATTGCATCGTCGCACGGTTTTTTATCCGGGGATAAGCGTCGTACAAACACATTATTCCCTTCGCAAGACGTTTATCGAAGAGGCAACGAAGGAACGCGAATGCTTTTGCCTAACCGCCTTCCTTCCTTCCTTCCTTCCTTCTCTACCGATTTTCTGGGACGTACTCGATTCCGTGTCACATACACACTTGGCGACAATCATCGTGTAATCTTCGTTCGACGAACCCGCGCGAAGATCAGGATTTCCTTTCGATCGCTTTCACGGATTTATTCCTCGACGATTATCTTCGTTAAGTTTTTAGTTTTCTTTTTCCTTTTTGATCCTAATTTTTCCTTCTCTCTGTATCTCTCTGCTCTCTCTCTCTCTCTCTCCTTCTTACTCGCACTCTCTCTTTCTCTCTCTCTCTCTCTCTGTATATCTCTGACATCTTCTTTTGTTTCCTTCTCTCTCTTTTTTTTATACATATTTCTTACGATACGATTTCTTCAAACGGGGTGCACCGTACGTAATCCGCGAACGACGGAAGGATCTTGACGTGCATTTCGACTTGTTTTATCAGCATTATTGGCTCGTAACTTAAGGTGGCTCACGACATTAATGATAAGATGGATCGATGATACTAGACGACGGCAGGAACGAAGTCACAAGAGCTCGTATTGGCGCAGGTGCATACGCTGAATGATGTCTCGACAGTCGTTGAACACTCTTTTGATGTTTTCCGTGTCGACGGCGCAGGTGAAGTGAGGATAGCAATAATGCTTGCCGTCACCGCTCGCCGTACTTATGCGCTGAAAATTGTATCACGTTTTTAATATTTCAAACTTTTTAAGCCAGGACCTCACTGTGACGGTCAGATATTGTGATCCGACTTACATTAAAGTAGATTCGAGTAAATTTTTTTAATGAATTAAACACATAGACACAAAATTCTGCTGCTACAGTTTTACATATTCAGATATTATTGCTTGAATTATCGTTACCAAGAGTTGGCAATAACACACGATTGTACTTCGACTATTCTTTTTTCTTTCGATTCAAATTTACTTGGATCTACTTCGCAATCTATGTGGAATAAAATATCTTTAATCGAGCCTGAAGAAAAACATTGAGTGAATTTAAAAAATTCATGATACAAAGCTTGTTTTTCTGACCGTCAGAGTGACGTCCTGTCTTATCATAATTTGATTTTTGTTTTCGTTACAACGAAGGATGATTCTATACAATCTTGTTTCTACTTTCTAGTTACAGATACGCAATAACACTTGGTACAATTAATGAAACTTTAATATTACGTCGACGTTCGAACTCACGAGAAATTCGTCCCTGATAAAATATTTGGCTCGTATGACTTCCGGCGGTTCCGTAGGATCTGCGACAACGCCAGGCTCGACCGGCGTCTGATACCGCGAGAATTCCGGAAAGTAATCCTCCAATTTGTGCTTACCCGCTTTAACCTTCTCCGCTAACAGATCTTGCTTGTTCAGAAACAAAATCACGGATATTGTGCGGAGCCATCTGGAAATAAAAATAATTGGATAAGAGAAGGAAACGAAGTAAACTTGAAAAGCTCGAGGGAATTTTAACGATATTCTTGTTCCTCAAACTTAAATTCATCCGTTTCTCGAGCAAGAATAAATGTAAACTCACCGATTGTTCCAAATACTTTTGAACAGATCGAGACTCTCTCTGAGTCTCAATTTTGTTGGATCTTCTCTGAGCACCATGTTGTAGCTACTGCACGCCGTTACGAATATTATCGCCGTCACGTCGTTGAAGCACTGTATCCATTTTCTCCTCTCGTCGCGCTGCCCACCAACGTCGAACATGCTGCGATGAGAATAGAAGAAGAAAAAAAAGGAACAAAGTCAATTTTGTATTTCCGGTCGTTCGAGACGAAGGATCATAAAAAACATTCTCATCGTATCTCGCATCGAGCGATACTCACTGAAAATTAACTTTGTCGACTTGAAACCGGGTCTCGAAGATGCCCGAAGTGAGGACGCGACACCTGAGAATGTCCTGAAAAAAAAAAAATAATAACGAATAGGTTGATTATTGAATATTCAATCGTTCGCCTTAGAATCTTCAGATATTAAACATCCGGTGTACAAAACTCACTTGTTCCGTTGGCGTGTAGTCCGGTTGTTTTACAATAGCAACTTTGTCTAGAAAACTGTAACAGAAATGAAAGAAAATCCTTCGATTAAAAAATTATCGTTTGACGATACAAATTTTTTCTGCTCGATCGTTAAAAATCAATGTTTTGTTTTAATAAACCACGATTGTGTATCAATTTGTTTAAAAATCTTGAATTCGTACCAACAAATTAAACATTTGTTCTCCTGACTACTTATTTTCCCAAAAAATAAATAAATCTTATAAATCTCTAAATTCACAATTTGTATTGCCCCACAGTAAATAAAAAAAGAAGAGCATGGAATTGTATATAAACATGAAAGATTGATTGCTAAGATGGATATTTCACGATAAATCGTGGATGCACCTGTTCGATAACCGAAACATCTTTGCCCACAGGGTCAGCGTGTCCTGGGGCCTATCGTGGAGTAATAATAAAACGGTAAATAATAGATAGAGAAAGGCCTGAGTAGAGAAAATTTTCTTGGTATGAAAGTCGAAGGGGTCAAAAGAAGGATGAGAGAGAAAGAGAGGGAGAAGGGGGGTAAAAGAGAGGGAGAGAGAGAAAGAGAGAGAGAGAGAGAGACCGAGGAGGCAAATCGATCGCGGGTGGCGGTGTCCTACCCTAACCCCAACCCTCTCGGGGCACCCTAGGCCGCGGTATACCTTCTTCTCTCTCTCTCTCTCCCTCTCTCTCTCTCTCTCTCTCTCTCTCTCTCTCTCTCTCTCTCTCTCTCTCTCTCTCTCTCTCTCTCTCTCTCTCTCTCTCTCTCTCTCTCTCTCTCTCTCTCTCTCTCTCTCTCTCTCACTCCCTCCTCCCTCTTTCTGTCTCTCTCTCTCTCACTCTCTCCCACATTGTACCAACGAATCCTCCCTCTCTCTCTCTCTCTCTCTCTTTCTCTCCCTCCCTCCCACTTCCTATCCGGGTCATGGGTCACTGCCACCGCTGCCCGTTATCAATCGTACGTGCAAACTCCCTCTGCTCATGTATGCGAATATACGTATAATAACGCTCACAGGATAAACGTGAAGCGAACCGTACAAAGAGAGAGGGCGGGGGGAGGGGTGGAGAGTGAGAGAGGGAGAGAGTGAGAGAGAGAGAGAGGGAGGGAGAGAGAAGCGTATGTACTCGACTGGGCACGTGTTCTCCTACGCCTACACCGTCCAAGGCATTTATGCAAGCTTTATAAAACCGAGAGTAAACAAAAAATAAAATATTTTATCTCGATCGACGGGGTGGAAAAAAAAAAATATATATATATATACTACAATCATATCGACAGAAAAAGAAACAAGTTAGAAAAATTCAACACGATTTTCACTGAAATCGATCGTGAGATTTTTTTTTCCCCATCTTGTTTTTGTCTTTTTTATTTCTCACATTTTCACTCCCGAGATTATCAATTCGACAGCTCGGAGCTAAAACGTTACTTTCGTTTTTTTTGTACTTTTGTTATGATTTATCGTGCAATCCAATTAATGAAATGGTTCTTGATCATTGTAGCTGTAAGTTTCGCGTACCGATACTATTTTAATCAGACTATCGTGTATCCCCCTCCCCCCCTCTCTCCCTCCCGCCAACCACCCACCCAACCCCCCTACTTCACTCCATCTCCACACACCTTCCTCAGTTTCTGGTCAATCACGTTAATTATAGAGCTTCCAGACAGGAATACGCCGAAGTGAATTTATAACGGTGTATATCCGACCGACGATGCTGTAACAAGCCGGCCTATTCCTCGCGAATACATGAAAATAAATCAGGTTACGGTGCCCGAGGAAGGCTTTCGAATGGGTTCGAGCAGTCTTGGTTAAGCTTTGTATTGCTATAATTATCATCCAAAGGGGGTTACTTCGAACAGTTGTTGGAAGTTTTTTGTAGGTAATGTTTTCTTTTTTAACATCTTAAATTTCAAATTTTTGTTTTGCACTGGGGGAACAATGTGTTTTTTGGGTATGAAATTGGAAGATGGCGAGATTATAATAGTGATATTCGTGTTGTACGGGAAATTTCCGATTTTGTAAAGTCTAATTGAAGCATTTTTGGAGGAAAACAAATTTTGACCCCTGGTAGGTGCCGATGGTCAATATTCGAATTTTACTTTCGGGACTTTGGGGGGTGCGGAGGGGTCAAATTTTTTTTTCGTCCAAAAATGCTTTGTAGCATCATTTCGGAAACGGAAATTTCCCGCGTAACACGAATATGATGAAATAAATCAGTTTTGGAGTAGAAAAAAATTTTGCCCCATCGATTAAGCGTTTTTTTGTAACTTTTTTTGGGTCTTGAAAATCGCGATTTTTGAAATGTCGTCACGGCCACAAAAATTGAGCTATCCGGATGATCCTTAGCTAGTTATCGAGTGCTCGGTGACCTCTTCAAAAAGTTATTCGTGCAATTTTCTGTCAGACCAACGGAAACGGAGATACAACCTCGGGAAAAGTCGATTTTTTGAGGTTTCGCGATATTAATCAAAATTGGCCATATCGAATTCCGGTCAATTTTAATCCTTTCCCAAACTCTAAGAGCCTATGGTCGATCGCAAATTTCCCGTACAACAAGATAATCATAGTTTCGTTTGAGAATATTCACATTTTATCGAACTTAAGTAAATAAATCGTTATTTCGTTTTTTTTTGCGACTTTCTCCCAGATTTTTTGAGATATCGGTCAAAATAACGTCACAATCTTCATCAACACCAAATTTCTGATTCCGTAACAATCCTACAGTCTCTTTGGACAAAAAAATGTTGACCCTTGGCAGGTGCCAATAGTCAATATTCGTGATTTACATTCGAGACTTTGGAGAGCCCTAAAGACAATTTAATCCTTTTTTACGGTTTTTAGCACTTCCAAGCTTCATATACACAAAGCGTGATAAGCGAAATTGCATACAAGGATGCATTTTGCTACAAAAAACTGTGAAAATTCGATACGTAAAGCAATATTGTAGAATTCCAAGGGCGAAGCGCGAAGTCGAATTTAGGTTTTAACTACCGGCACAACAATAGCGTTGCAACTCGAACATGGTGGCAACGGCAGATATTTCTTGCACCATGAATCACTTCGCAGATGCGAAATAAAGAAACGGAGGCTCGTGTGTAGGCGGCTATTTGCGTACATTTGTATATTTTTGTATGTACGCGCGTGTGTGTGTGTGTATGTTTTTTTTGTTCTTTTTCGTTGGGCGTTTGACCGAGAGCTCCAATTTCGTTGCAATTCGAAGTAGAGAATGAAATAAAAATAAAATGCTCCCGGAGCTTCATTGACAAATAAAAGAACCAGAATTTGTTTCGTCCCACGTAAGCCATTTGAATTCGCGGCCTGTTTTGTATTTCTCATTTATTTTTGTTTTTTTGTTTTGGCACACCCAACCAGCTACGAGCTCGCATGTGGGCAGGTGGATTTTTATGAAAACAGAACGAAACGGAAATCGCTCACTTCTATCGCTACGATTCCAGTCTTAACGATCTATCTTCCTACTGACACGAACGATTTTTATCGTATTAAAATTTTAACTCAAAAAACGTTCGTTGAGGTAGTCGTATCGTTAAGGGGAGGATTAAAATTTTATTCCTGTTTTTTTCTCACAGTCCAAGTGGACCGAGAGTTTAAGTTCATTAATGGGGGAAGTCTAGTTGAAATTTTCAAAAAATCGATGTTTTTTTTTCATTTTCTGAAAGTACAATATCTTACGAGTATTTTTCGACTAATTGAATTTAAAGCGGATCATTATTCGCCGAAATAGATAAGTTTGAAGGAAGCCGTGTTAGAGCCATACAAAGTAAGTAGGTAAAACTTTAAACTCGTTTTTCTCGAAACGATGTTTTCGAAGTCGGTGATCACTGTAACTCGAGAACGGCTTTACCGATCGGGTTGAAATTTATATCACTTCTTCTATATATAGTTGTCCTCCGGATGAACGAAGGATTTTTTTTTTGGACAATTATTTTTTTTTTATAGTCAAAAATGTAAGTGAAATTTTGGTCAAAACAACATTTTTGACTTTCAACGTCCGCCATTTTGTGAAATATGGAAATTTTTCAAAACCCTTCGTTCAACCGGAGCATTATATCATTAACTAAAGTTCCCCCCGTGTTTTGTTGATTTCAGATAAGCCGTTGCAGCGCGGGAGTGATCACCGCAAAATCTGTTTTTTTTTCAGCGTCTTCGGCCGTTGATATATAACGGCTTAATTTTAAATATATTTCTTTCAAATAATTATAATGTTTACACTAAATATATATCTTTTATACGGAAGAACTTTTGTTATCAATTATTTTATCGTTTGGCCAAAAAAAAATCGGAAAAAGGCCTTTTTTTACCTTTCCAACTTTTTTTACCTTTTTACCTTTCACAATCTCACTCCTTAAGAAAAGTTGTTGCGAATCGACTAAAGAACAACATACTCAAAATTCACAATGATCCTACGTAAAGTTTATTTGTTACATAATAAACAAAATCATGAATTTTGTTTTCCATAAGATTTGTTATAAAAACTGATCGAAGCTTCTTTGATGTCGTATAAAAATGTGTGCAAAATTTCAACATGCTTCATCGAGCAAATAATAGAGATACGAATTGTATAATGTTGACGATATTTAACACGGGCTCTTATGGGAAATTACGAAAAATGACAATTTTCAAGAATAAATATCTCGATTTTTGAGTCGATAAATGCTCCTTAAATTTTACACACATCTACGTATGACATCAAAGAACGTTTTTGCAAATTTTCAGTGAAATCTAACGAAAACGCTGTAACGATAGGACTACTTGATAATTTTCCAAAATTTGCACAATTTTAAAATCCTTTTCCCCTCCAACTGTTTCATCCCATAGCAACTATGCTTACCTCTCAAAAATTGTTTTTTATTTTCAAAATTTCTACTAAATTCTACCGAACCAAATCGCTATTTTCCCATCCCACATTCAAACTCGAAAAAACATGCGATGCCAAACAATTCTCCCTCAATCCCGTTCAAATAATTCCATTTCCCAATTTCTCACAAAACTAAAAAACCTCCCATTTACTCCTCAATCGGACTCCAAAGAAATTCCTCGAATTCGAAAAAAAGCGCATTCCTGTTCCAAACCCAAACCGGTAGTGGATTTCATCGAGGAAAAACTTTCGTCGTCGTAATAGCGAACTAAGAAAATCCCAGGTGCTCGTTGCATCACGAATTCGATACGAAAAAGAACAAAAATTAAAAAAAATAAAATAAAACTAGGAAAAACACAGAGGCGCCGTGTATAAATTTTATCGGCTGGTACGTACATCGAGGCATGTACATCGTTATACAAGTCGAATGGGATAAAGCGCCGGGAAATAACGAGGAGTGTCCCGCGGTTGCGAAAAACAAAATGTAAAAAAAAAACCGAGAGAAAAGAGTAAAAAAAAAAAAAAAGAAGAAAAATCGGCGTTGTACGAAAATAGCTTCGGCCACAGTGTCGGCGGGTATATAACGTCGTCACCCAGAGGTGTAATCTAAATACACAACGGTTTTTGTATCGGGCGAGCAGCGTGTTAGACACAGAGGGCGCCTCGCGAACACAATTCCCACCGTTCACCCTGTACCATATCGGCGCAAGTGTGCTCGTACCTACGCGTTATATAACACATACACGAGGCATTCGCGACAAAACCAAACCACATTTTCGTAATCAATTTTCCGACGTTAATTCTTCGACGTTCGTCATTTTGTAATTTAGGTTGGAAATTATTTATGCAGATTTGGTGAAGTTTTTTGAGAGAGAATCGACGTTGTCGATTTGTGTTTGAAAATTTTTCTTTGGTTGGAATTAAGATTTGTTCAAAGGTATTCGATATTTTTGGATGATCCTTTTTTAGTTTTGTTCTAAAGGGATTTATTGATAATTGTATGTAGGGTTTTAGAGGATGTTGGAAATAGAAGAATTTTGGGAGGGATTGAAAGACGAAAAATATTGGTTCGGAAAATGCCGGTTTTCAATGTAGCTTTGTGCGATGTCTACTCATCGCATCGGGATATTTTTTTTTTTGACGTTACAAGTATATCTAGATGAAGCTTGTGTCGAGCTATTTTTTTGAAGAAACGATTCAGACCCGAGAAAAATATATTTGAAGGTAAAAGCGTAGTAAAAATTTTTTATAAAATTTCTAAACGATGTTAAGAAATTCTGAAACAGAATATCGAAAAAATGACTCGACGCATTGTTTATAACACTTTAATATACACGCACAATAAAAATTGTCAAAATCGAACGGACGGTTCCTGAGAAAAGGTACATTGAAAATAGGCATTTTTTCAAGCAATATTTTTCGACTTTCAATTGGTCCCAAAATTTGTCTACTTTGAATATTTTCTAAAAATCTATATAGAATTATCAATAAAATCTTTTCGAACATAACTAAAAAAAAATCGTCGCAAAATGTTGAATAGTTTTGAAGAAATCTTAATTTGAAGCAAAGAAGATCAGGTGCTTTCGAATAAGTATGTCGAACCTCCTTAAGGTTGTTTAGAAGCAAATTACGTTTTATTAGAAAATTTGGAATTTTAAACGGTAGATAGTTCAATAGTTAAACTATGCCTCTGCCAAATTTCAAGTCAGTTCGGAGTTTATTAATGGAGATAAAAAATCACAAAGTTATGCACTTTTAAGCATCCGTCTACAGCTTATAATGGGCAGAGCTATGCGCGATCTCAATAAACTCACGATAAATTTGTTGGCGCCTATAAACTTTTGTTAAAAAATTGACTGAGTATTCTCTGGAATATTACGCATCAATCAGCGCCAAGATCATGCGATTTTGGAGATTTTTCATAGAGATTTTTGAGTTTGAAAACGAAAAATCGTGTCAACATACACTTTGAGCGAGTGACTGTCTGAGCGACATGGCAACGCTGTACCGGAGAAAGAAGGGTCGCGAGGCAGAGGACCTTTCATTTTTCCACATAAATCTTCTTTTTGTATCGTGTATTTTTTCACTTGCATCATTTTTGTTATTTCATTTTACTCTCACTGTTTTCTCGACTTTCGTTATCCATGATGCAATGTCATAAGTAACTTTTTGAGGTTTTGTCGGCCGCTGACGTCAGCTGGTAACATGTACGATTCTGGGCATGGGCGCTAAAGGGGCCAACGTTGCCACGATTATGCATAATTTAAAAAAATTCTCACATTGAAATTAATAAACATCTAACAATAAATAAATCTAAAAAAATCTTACTAACTTCGGTAAAAACTCAGTCTTATCTAAATTGGGATCATAATTATCAAGTAAACAAAAAAAATAATTCATGGATTGCTTACAGGGCGCTAAAAAACAATGGTACAGCGCCCAATGTATAAGCATAGAGAAATCTCCCCCACCACTCTTATCTATCCCCACCCTGCTTCTAAACAACCTTAAGATGGTATTAACTTGATGCATAGCTCTCAGACTGGGGTGGTTTGTATTGCACAGATTCCAATGTACAGTGTATTTCGCTTTTTTACATATCTCTTTTCCTCATACACATTTCCGCCATCAACCATTCCGGTGGACTTACAATTTTTCTTGGGTGGTTTTCGAACCATCGAAAGCACAGGAAAAGCCTAGAAAAAAATTTCATTAGTACCGGCGGGAATCGAACCCTGGCCCACTGGGTTGTGAGTCGGGAACGCTACCCACTACGCCACGGCCTCTCTTTCAATTCGTGTTTCATTTTGTATAATTGTCTTTTTTTTTAGATCGTTCGAATTGAGAGAGAACGCCCCATATAATTGAAGATTCGTTATATACCGGGTGTTCAATTTGAGAGGGAGCAGAGGGACAGTCTATGCAGTCACCGGGCACTCCGTTCATCCGCGGCTAATCGACAAATCGGAATATCTGCTTTGAGACGTACGAGAGCCCCGGAGATGCCAATAATAACAGAGTGATTGGATTTCTCTCGAGGCGAGGTGAAAGTCCTTTTTTTTTGCTTTTGTTCGGTGCGAAATGCGATTTCGTTAACGAGGATTCGTTCGGGCTGTGGCGTCGAGGAAAGAGTCGTGACGCGCGGGCTCCGCGAGATGGCAGCGCGCGGCGCCATTTCGAGCCACCGCGCGGCCATTTTGTAGTGCCCGAGCGCGATCGTTGAACGATATAGAAAAACTCGATTTCCCACTAAACTAAAAGAGATAGAAAAATGTTTCATTAACAAAAAATACTTGTCATTGCCCGTAGCATCGACTTACAATAATTTTTCTCGCCTCTCGCGACTTACAAAAAATTCCTCCAAAACACTTTTAAATCCCAAACTGGACTACCCTCGTCTCCAAAACCGTCTCGTCTCTCACGTTCGTCCGGCGACAACCTGTGGTCTCGTGTCTGATATACGCTAAGCTCGGTGCTTACAACGACTTTTCGCTCACGTTCACGACGGTACCGTGTGTCTTTGGAAGCTTTCCTAAAAATACAGTTAGCTATTTATAAACGCAACGGCGAGTTATAAGCACGAAGAGCCGATGAGAGGAAACAGGAAAGGGATGCGTCTACGTGTGCGTGTGTTTCGAGTATAATCGGCGCGACGAGAAGACTAAGCAGTGTCAAAATTTATGCGCGTATACCCCCCCCCCCCTTCCCGCCCTCCACGTTCATCTGGCTCTCTCTCTCTCTCTCTCTCTCTCTCTCTCTCGCTCCTCTTTGGTTTCTCTCCATCGAGGTATAAGAAGTAATGGCGGTAGTAGTGTAGGTAACGTCCGCTTCGTGGCAGCAGTAATGGTACGCCCTCGAGGCTCTTTGTTCGTCGTCGTGTCGAAACTCATTTACGAGAAGACCTTTTTCACTCTACCACCGATCGCGCATGTATTATTTGACCGGCATGGTAATTGAAAAGAAAGAGAAATGAAAAGAAAAAAAAAGAGAGAGAAAAAAAAACGCAAAAATCAACTATACCAACGAAACTACGTGGGTTCTCGTCTAGTCATCGCTAAAAGAAAGTTTTCAAAGTCTCGTAAGAAGAAACTGTACGAAGGAAATAACGTTTTGGAAGCGCGACGGTCGATCGTTACCAATGGAACTTGGGACGTTTTTTTTTGTTTTATCACGTTGGTAGTTTCGATATTAAATATTTGATCGAAACGACGCGATATTCGGGTAGGTATTGAATTTTTTAATACGTTTTTGTAATGGATTGTAATTAATTGATCGTAAGTTATTTTTTTGTTACTCTTTATTCTTAGTGAAGAAAATTAATAAATTTAATTTTGGACAAATTGACAGATATTAAGGAGTTGGACCGATTTTTGAGTTATTATCGATAATAGCAATAATATAGTATTATTGATATAAATTGGAATATATAATATTATTATTAATTAGTAATTATAAAAATGATTTAATAATTATTACAATATTCAAATTAATAATGATAATATTAATATAAGTTTTAATAATTTAATATCATTCAAATATCATTGACTAAAATTTCCAGAGACAAGACAACGACGTGTGGGAAACATAGACAAAGAGAGGCAAATATGAAAACTTGCAAATTTTGTAGAAATCGTCGACGGCAAATTCCCGTAATCGAGAATACAAAGCGAAATAATTAGTAATTATAACAATGGTATAATAATTATTAAAATATTGAAAATAATTATAATAATAATTATTATTAAAATAATAAATAATTATTAAAATATTGAAATTAATAATGATAATCAATATTAATATTATTCTTTTCAACAATTGAATATCGTTCAATTATTGACCAAAATTTCCTATAACAGACATAAATAAAGGGAGAGAAATATGAAAAAAATGTAAATTTTGCAAAAATCACTAACGACAAATTCCTTTCATCGAGAATACAAAGCTATATAATTAATAATTATAAAAATACTGAGATTAATAATAATAATCAATATTAATATTATTCCTTTCAACAATTGAATATCCTTCAATCGTCATTGACCAAAATTTCTAAAGACAAGCCAACAATGTACAAAAGACATAGATAAAGAGAGAAAAAAAATACAAATTTTGCAAAAATCGTCGACGACAAATTCCCGCGATCGGGAATACAAAGCGGTATAAATGACCCGTCGGCAACCGTATATAACGAAGACACGCAGATGAGCCCGCGTATAATGTCGCGAAGGCCTGATCTAAATATAGACAAGCGGGGAGTATAATTAAAGTGTTTGACGATTTGACAAGCGCGAAGCGAAGTCACATGCGACGGCTGTTTGGCTAAGCGGATAAGCCTCTGTTTACGCCTGACATTTGCGCCTCTTTTTCTAACACACGATATTCGAACGGAGCCGGCACAGATACGCCGCGCTGCAACTTCTCCAGAAGTTATAAACCCGACACACCGTGCGACGCCACGGGTCGAATTCTCACTGTGCGAATTCTCATGTTTCTCTCTATCGCACAAACACACACACACGTATATCAAGAGATAGAGGCATTATTCCGCCTTGTATAGGAGTTTCGTATCGTTCGCCGCCAGAGTGACGACGCACGGCGCGTCTCGTTTTTCTCATTGCCCCGAGACACATTTTCAAGTCCCACGCACGAGACACGATATATATACGATATATAACGTCTATAGAATATAAATAATAATGATTTGATTCCACGTGCCTAAAATAGATCGGCACGATACACTGATACGCCAGGAATGGAAACATACCTATGTACGAAAATAATAAACCTGTTAAATAGTATCATCGGATACCGGTCGATAAGACAGAAAAACGACGATATTTTCTTTCTTTTCTTTTTGACAACGAGAATTTTATACGATAATATGGGTCGAATCGACAATTTATGTATATCCTACGACGAGAAAGTACCCAGAAATTTTTTCAAAATTTTTTTATCTCCTGGAGAATTTTATGATTTTTAAATAAGTATATATAATATAGTACATAATAGATTATATATATCATATAATATATGATATATAATATATAATATGATATATAATATACGATATATAATATATAATATATGATATATAATATATAATATGATATATAATATACGATATATAATATATAATATATGATATATAATATATAATATATAATAAATAATATTTAGTATATAGTATATAATATATAATATATGATATATGATATATAATATATGATATATGATATATGATATATAATATATGATATATAATATATGATATATGATATATAATATATGATATATAATATATGATATATAATATATAACATCTAATTAGAGGCCGTGGCATAGGGGTAGCGTTCGCGGCTCACACGCAGAAGGTCCCGGGTTCGAATCCCGCCCGCATCAATGAATTTTTTTCTGTCTTTTATAATATATAAATAAAAATATTATAAATATATAACATATTATATGATATATAATATTTAATATATCATATATGATTTATAATTCTATAACAAAAAAAAAACATCTTGAATAAAAAGTGTGTTTCTGTAAATTCTAACTCGTAAGAAATAAAACACGATTTTCGACGTTCGCGCGTGTATCCCGTAACGTTGATATCGTCATTCGTATGCAAAGAGGGCACGATGAAAAGTAGTTAAGAAAAAGAAGAGAATAAAGACAGAACGAAAAAAACCTTCATCCGGATCTTGTACGAAACGTGTGGGCATAGGTTCGATGTTATTTTATAGAAATGTAACATAGTACACGTTCGGTGGCACCGGTCGTGTCCCGATTGTCCTCTCGAAGCGATTATCTCGTTAAGGCATTGTCTCTATTGGGATCGAACCGGTATCACGAGTCGTCATCGTCATCGTCATCGTTTTCATTTGCCTTTCTCTCTCTCTCCTCTCTTCTCTTCTCTTCACTTCTCCCATATATCTTCCTCTTCATTTGTCTAAATGCACATTGGACCGATATCTTCGCCCACTCGCTCTTCTTCTACTACGTTCCTAAAACGTTCCATCAAAAAATCGTATACAATTTTTATCCAATTTTTTTTACCCACGAAAAAATTTTGGAAAATTTTTAACATCGTTAAATAATTATCGTCATTAAGATTCAATTATGAATAACAACCATGATAATACAGTGAATAATACAGTGAATTAATAAATTAATAAATTCAATTTTTGGAAAATTTGAATTTTTCAACGAAGTACAAAATAAAAAAAATGGAAAATTTTATGACCAAATTTCCCACATACTTTGGGCGTGACAAAAATAAAATATTGAATTCGAAATTTCTTTTAATGCACGAAAATTATATTTACGCCTGAGTTCGTATCGAGAATTACGAATCAAAAAATAAGAGGAGTACAAATGACAATGGGGAGAATGAAAAAGAAGATGGAGAATCGAAGAGCCGCCGTGTGGGACCACCCACGGTGCACTTGGTATTATTATTCTCTCTCTCTCTCATTCTCTCCTTCTGTGTTACACATATATGCACGCAAACAAACTCGCAGAAGCTAAAACCGACGTGACAGGAATAGCAAAATCTACGCGCTTCGAATACCGTTTCAAACTTATCGTAGAACTCTATACTCTCTCTCTCTCTCTCTCTCTCTCTCTCTCTCTCTCTCTCTCTCTCTCTCTCTCTCTCTCTCTCTCTCTCTCTCCCTCTCTCTCCCTCACTCTTGCTTTCTCTCTTGCTCTCTTTCTCTCTCTTTCTTGCTCTGTCTCTCTCTCCCCCTCCCTTTCTCGCTCCCTCTCTCTCTCTCTCTCTTGTTCTCTCGGTCGTTCTCTCATCCGGACGTATCGCGTTCGCGGTTTCGATTGTACGTTACGTTTGAACGAATTGTTCGCTCGAGAGTTCGCTCAAACTTCTGGCTTTTGAACCAACCCAGACCCTGCCTCCTCCATCAACGATCATCAATGACATTCAGGCACGAAAAAAAGTAAACCGCGAAAGAGTGAATGACAATTTCGCACACACACTGCGCCAGTCAGCCTGCAATTTCTACTTCTATTCCCCCCCCCGCTAACTCTCTTTCTCTCTCTCTCTCTCTCTCTCTCTCTCTCTCTCTCTCTCTCACTCTCTCTCTCTCTCTCTCTCGGACGTTCTTTCGATTTGTATCGACAAATTGTGTGACAAAATGTTTACACAATCGACAAACATTGATTTTCATGAAATCATTGAATGTTTCACCGATAAGTAAAATTGTATCTAAAAAAAAAACGATTTTTTTTGTCACTGAACTTTTTCTTCAATTTTGTGATAATAATCATTCGTACGTATATTTGTATACGCGTTACAACGGGAAAGCTCCCGCGAAGCATCCACCGCCGTTATCAGCGTTCCGTAACCGTTATCGTACGAGCGCGAGTATTTTTTTTTCATCTGTCTCCGTTTTTCTTTTTTTTTTTTCATTTTTCTTTTTACCTTTTTTTTATCACGATCGGCGAGAGAGATATCGTCGCATCCTGTTTGCGACACGATATAATCGAAAACTCTCGCGTATGCTCGTTACACCGACGCGTGCTTGCTCTCTTTCTCCCTCCCCCCCCCCCCCCTCTCTCGCTCTCTCTCTCTCTCTCTCTAAACACAGCGAGACCAAAAATGAAGAAAAATCAAATATTCACGACGATCGTAACAATCGTGCGAAATCATCTTTTTTTTTCCCAAACAAGATAATAAATTTTCCCCAAGAAAAAGAAAACAAAATTATCGATCTGAAATATCCAAGAAAAACAAAATTATCTCAAATTTGTCGAAAGAATTTCGTTTTTTTTCCCCCCCAAAATTCTGTACCGATAAGAAATTACAAATTTTTCAATCGAATTAACGATAATTACAATTAATTGTTAGAAACAAATAATAATAATAATTCAATTATTTTCTGTTTTCTTTATTTCCAATCAAATTAACGATAACTGTAATTATTTGTTAGAAGATAATAATAATAATAATAATCCAATTACTTTCTTTTTTAATTCCCAATCGAATTAGCGATAATTATCATTAATTGTTAGAAAATAATAATAATAATAATAATAATTCAATTACTTTCTTTTTTTATTTACAATCGAATTAACGATAATTACAATTAATTGTTAGAAAATAATAATAATAATAATTCAATTACTTTCTTTTTTATTTCCCAATCGAATTAACCATAATTACAATTAATTATTAAAAAATAATAATAATAATAATTCAATTACTTTATGTTTTTTTTTATTTTCAATTAGAATTTGAAATAATAAATAAAGTAGGTTACCGGGCGTTGTCGATGCCGATACGCCCAAAATTTCTCGTTGCACGAATCGAGGTGAATGATAATACAGACGGCACGGTCGTGCCGAATAAACACAATTTGACTATATAGATACGAGACGAGTATGGGGGGAGAGGGGGGGGGGGGGCGTCATCTATTACAACGGATACAGAGAAGGCGTGATACGAGATTTTCTTTGAGTAAATTTAGCGCGTGCCAATTTCGTACACCTACGCGATTATAAGCGAGATCCGAGGACGAATGTGCACCCGAGGGGAAGGGGGGAGGGGGGAGGGGGGGGGGGCAGCGTTTTCCGACTCGTAACGGACTCGACCAACGTGAGCGCGATGGACCATTTTCACAATAATTTCCATTATTACTCATTCCCCCTCGACCGTCACATCGGGTGCCTCACCGATTCACGGTCCAACGAGCATTTCGAGCAACGACATCTTTCGTTACGTGAAAATCAATTTTACGAATTAAAAAATGTGTTTCTTTGTTCTTTTGATAAAAAAAAAAGTATTAAAAAGAAATATTCTTCTTAAGAAAATTGATGGACAATAATTTTGTCCTTTTTTTTATATAACATATATAATATTTAATATATAATATGATATATCATATATCATATATCATATATTATATATAATACATAAGACAATATAATACATAATATATAGGTAATATAATATATAATACATAATATAATATATGATATATGATATATAATATATAATATATTGTGTATGATATGTGATAATATATAATATATTGTATATGATATATGATAATGTATAATATATTGCATATGATATATGATAATATGATAATATATAATACATAATATAATATATGATATATGATATATAATATATAATATATTGTATGTGATATATGATAATATATAATATATTGTATATGATATATGATAATGTATAATATATTGTATATGATATATGATAATATATAATATATGATATATGATATATAATATATAATATTTTATATACGATATATGATAGATGATATATAGGTAATTTAATAACAAAAAAAACAAAATCTCGAATAAAACATTTATTTCTCTTTGTTCCAACTCGTAAGAAATAAAATCAATTTCATCGATGAAAAAATGTTTTTTTTTTGTGCTTTTGATAAGCAAGTGTGAACAAAAGAAAATTGCTTCTTAAGAAAATTGATGGAAACTAATTATGTTATTTTTTGTCTTCTATTTGTAAATATAAAAATCCACTCACTATTTGGCGCAGTTCGATAAGCTGGTACTCGTTACTCCTCTCGAAGCTCTGCTGTACGCCCCGATCCTTCCAGAGAGTTTCCACAATTTCGTAAAACTCCTGAAAACAGAATGAAACAAAACGTTAGGAAAGAAAACAAATTTTTTTTGTCACGATTTTTTCGATGTAAACAAAATTTTTTTTTC
>OZ023254.1:6396557-6483565 GCA_964007305.1 Netelia melanura | reverse complement strand
CCTTTGCTACCGGCTCTTCTCCCCCCCCCCACCCCCCTCCACGCCACGTTAGTCCCGCGGCGCTGGCTCACTCTTCCGTCTCGCTCGCGCGATCGCGATGTTTATTCCTCTCGTATCCTTCTCTCGCTCTACACGTCGTACACGAGATATATAATGCCACACAGCAGGCTCGAGTGAGAGAAGCAACGTAGCGCCTATATAATCCGTACACACTGTGGCGCGGTGGTATATAACCGAGGTAGAAATACGGAGTAAGAACGCAACGCACCACCCTCCCGAACCATCGACTGGTTAAAATAGATCGTTCTATGCCTCCTAGACTACTCGTTCCGTGACTCGGGGCAGGCGAAGGAGGGACGGGGGGTGGGGGAGCAATCGAGGCAATACAGTTGACAGGAGGCGAAAATAAGGAAAAAACAAAGAATGGAAAAACAGTCGCGCCGAATGGCACGAGCCCGTCCGAGAGACGACACCGTAAGCGACGATGACGGGGAGCTCCGAAATATATAGAAAAAAACAAAAAACAAAAAAAAAACAAAAAAAAAAGCTCACGAACGAAGTTCGTTCTCCTTTTTACTTTTTCTCGTGTAGTTGCGATACTTGTCTCGTTCCCCTTCTTCGATTTCTCGTTCGCTCTATATATATATATATATGTGTGTGTGTGTGTGTGTGTGTGTGTGTGTGTGTGTGTGTGTGTGTGTGTGTGTGTGTGTGTGCGCGTTGGTGTGGGTGTGTGTGTGTGTGGGTATATATATGTGGGTGTGGGTGTGTGTGTGTGTGTGTATATATATATATATAGCGTGTAAGGTAACTATATATACATGTCCACGCTAAATATGTATATTTCCATCCGTCTCCTGTGAGCAATATGAGAACTCGACGGAATTTTCATCCGCTCGTTATCGTCGATTCCCCCTTACACTCCTGCCATTCGATTTTCTTTCTTGAAAAGAATTCTCTTTCCCCGTGCCGGGTGTATCAACCCGTATATATAAACGGAGATATTTTTCACCATTCCCCCCCCCCCCCCTCCCCGTAGCGAGTTATCTCACTGTCTTATTTTTTTTTTTATTTTTTATTTTTTATTATTATTTCCCTCGCGAGCACGGCTAGTCTCTTTCTCGAACCCCCGAAGGGTCGCTCGATTCTCCCGCTGCACACACACATATACACACATACACACACGCACACACACACACCCCCACACACGATGACACACGTATGACACTCGCGTTATCACTCTCGCGGCTCAATCTTCGGTCTCGCGTGTGCGAGTACGTGTGTGCGTGTGTGTTTTTTTTTTTTTTTCTTTTTTTCTTCTTTGCCTTCTATCTCACGACCGGTACGAGGAGTGTGCGCGCAATGGGAGAGACAGAGAACCGTCGTTTTTCCCAGTTGCTGCTGATTTTTTGGTCGTGTCGCGCTCTCGGTCCCGGTTACCCCGTTGTGTGTCCCCCCCCCCTTCCCCTCCCCCCCCTCCCTCCCTAAACCCAAACCCTTCGCCGCTCGCGAACAGCAGCAGCAGTGGCAGCTCCTCCACCTCCTCGGTCGACGTCTCTCACACGGGCCAGACCGCGCCACCGTACACCCACACACACGGAGTACACACACACGCGAGCATATACACCTCCTCGTACACGACACACGCACACAGACGAAAAGCCCCGGGCGCGTATCCCAAACGCTACACGAGTCTCCTACGGGTATTGCTACACTTCCACTTCCGGGAACCCACTCGTAGCTCTCCTCACACCTGGTAAGAAGAGCCTGTAAAAAAACTCTTCATTCGAGATACCCCGAGTTAACTCGCGACCGTAACGTCCGAGACGAGGTGCTCCCTGTAGCCAACATGTCGTCTGCTAGGCCCACTAGAGCGGCGGCCCATATCTCGTACCCGAGAGCTCTCTAACATAGAACAGTAGCGTAACGCGATGTTAAAGGTGCCCGGCGCTTTCGGGCAATGTTTGCCAGAGGTTACAATTCGCTCTTGTATACACAGATAGGGAAAGAAAAATTATACCTCCGCCTTATGCGGGCTTCCTTATTTTATCGGAATGAAATTTTGTAGTTTTCATTGCCACGACGATCACAACTTTTCCGACCAATTGTCAAGCTCGTGTCTGACTCGATCGCGACGTTTCTACTCGACGGCGCATGCCGAGTTCGTATCGAAGATTACGCTCATTGGTCGCTGCTCTCACTGGAAAATCCAGCAGCCAATTAAACCGTCGTTTATTTCACGACAGATTCGCCACGAGTCGTGGAAAGTTTAATACAGATATCGTTATAACATTAGGTTGAAGCAGTGTCAATCGTCGAAAATAATAGTGAGCAAACACAGAGGGATGTATTATGCGTACTTTTTATTGTGGTCGTTTCAAAATCATCGGGAAACAATGTTACGAGCACGAGGGGAAATTCGAAGTGCAGGGCTCCATGTACGTAGTGTTACGGCACTGTCGCTGTCAACCGAGCGAAACCGAGGATCGATCGGCTCTTTTCGGACGCTGTACACGAAACACCCGAAGGCTACAGGTGCCACGCCGGTGATTTTCCGGAAGGCTTCTCGCCAAACTCGTAGTGGGGCTGGACGGAGTTAGCAGAGTATACCATTAAACGATCCCGAGTTTTTTCGACCTCGTCGTAGATCTGGATTTTTATTTTTATAAAACGAATACTGCTATATCAAGGCGAACATATTCACCATGAATTGTCAGCGCTCGTAACCCACCTCGTCATCGATTTATCGTTATAAAATGACACATTGCTTATCGTTCATTTCCGATATAAAACATAATAGGAATTACTTCGTCATACAATAGTACTAATTAATCATAATAATAATAATAATAATACGAAATACTAAAAGTCGATAACGCCCCTAGACTAACACTATCTGACTCGAATATAAATGATTTCTTTTTTTTTTTTGCGTGGATAGACGCGTTTGCGTACCTACGTAGTGGGGGTACAAAATAACATGGGCAATAAATAGTAAAGAGCGAATTCTTCATAGGATAGAAAAATTACAATTTTCGAAAAAGAAATGCAATCGTTGCACGGAACTCTTTTGCTTACGTAAGTTTAAACGTAATGTACAAATGATTATAATTGTGTAGGCCGTATTTGATTATAAACATGATTGGGTATTTTAGATTTAAAAAATGAGATCTGGTAACAGATCTAGAGAGATAAAAGGACTAATACGAATTGTCAGCTGCAATTGCAAAATGCTGAATAATCGTTTGTCAAATGGGGTGTTTGAGAAATAACAAACAAAAAATCGTATCTTCGCGACATCTTTATCTTTGGATGCGCCTGCCCGCGGTACGTTGCGTTATCACGATTGTTACCTTGCAATTCTCGGGCGATGACGCATCTTCTAAAATTGTGAATTTCATGTTCAACTATTCCTTCGCGAATGCTACGGGAAAGTCTATAAGAGGTGAGAACAGAGAAAGAAGTACGCGCGTAACGACTTTTCCCTCTTTGTCCGCTCTTCGTTTGTTTGTTTGCTTTTTTTTCTTCACTTTTTTAACTCTTCTTCTCTATTTTTTGTTTTCATTTTTTGGTGATGCTATCGCGCGAAACGTCTGGCATCTTTCCAAGATGACCAACTCGCCATTTCGACCGGACGAGTCGGTATTGCGCGTTTCTTTTTATTTCACTTCTTCCGTGAGATTCGAGGATCGCCACGTTTTTTGCGTTTACGTTTTTGTTGCGTTTTCGGCTTCTCACGTTCGGAGTGCAGCGACTGCTAGATCTTCGTCGTCGTTTTTATCTCGTCGCCCATCTTGGGTTCCTCTGCAAGAAGGGCGTTGAGATCGACGTCTTGCAGATTTGGTGCATGCTGATTAGAGCCTGAATTTTAAAAATACAATTTACAAAAATTCATGAATGATTTTCGTGATATTATTGTCCAATCCGTTAGCCCAAAATTACCAGCATGAGCGAGGAAAAGGTCCTTCAAAAATCCAAGCTCTTTGGTCAGCATCTTGATCTTTTCCTCCAGCAATTCATTCTCCGTCTTTAATTGATTTACTCGCTCGAGTGTCTGCTGCGTACGCATCTTACTCTTGACTCTAGACCGTTTAACCGCCTGAAATATTTCCCACAAATGTGACAAATTATGTAACATGTTCCTATCCTTTTTTACTTACTTTCTTAAAAATAATATTCAAACTTATTTCAACTCAATTTTGTTAGTACCTGATTATTTCTATCGCGTCTTCTTCTGTACAGGTCATCATCTTCCTCTTCGGATACGACCTTTTTCTTTCGGTTTCCAGATGAATTTTCCTTGTTTCTAGGCGCCATCTGAAACAGAATGAGATCAGTCGAGAATCTTGCCAACACAAACGATATTAAACGATTGGTTATCAGGATGATGAAAATAAAAACAATACTTCACCAACGTTATCGTCGCTTTGAACGATTATTGGCGATATATACAAGGAGGGTCATGATCATTCCGATTACAAACTCGAAGATTGGGTGTTTCATTACAGTTTTGTCCAACGAGTGATGTCTCGAGATAATCGTACCGCAAGATCTCGATATCTCCACCGTGAGCATGATTCATGAACGCGCGAAAACTCGCAATGGCAACATGGCGGAGCCATACATTAACAGTATAATCGCTACGATGGCAAACGTCTATTTACCCAATAAGGCCTTGAAACAGTTAAGACACCGGCCCTGACATCTTCGCCCATCTACCAAGTACAGAGGACTTCGCGACGTGCTCGATGCTTTTAATCGGCCGATTACAATACAAACGACGATTATCCATTCTCTCTCACGCATTATGACGATGCGAAGCACCGATCCGGTATCTGACATTTTTACCCTGATTCGACACCACTGGCGCCATCTCGCGTACACCCACGCAAGCATCTACGACGTCACGGCGTCGGTACAGTAGACACAAAAACAAAAAAAAACTTGCTGACAAAATTTTATCCGAACCCAAGTGACATTGCTGTCAAAGATAAGATCCCGCGTTGGTTTATCGTTCGTATCGGACGCGCGCACTTTATTGCTTCCAAAAATATTGATGATATCGAAAAACAATTTAAATCATCGATATCTCGCGTTCGGTGCAACATCTTCATTCATTCAAATCGCATCGGGAAAATAGAGCCTCGATATTATGCTTCTAACTATGTTTTACAATCCTTCAAAGTCCTCTTTACGGATATTAAATGTTATCGGGTCATAGAGGTTAGAATTTTTGTTCAAGATTCGTTCGATTAAAAAATCAACTAACCGATCAAAACACCGTTTACGGCAGAATTGGAAAGCGTCATGGAGTACGAGCTCGGAATGTGACGCACGCGTTTTTTTTTCTTCCTTTTTTTATTCGTATTTCAAAACATTTGATTGAAATATTGGAAATTATCGCGACTGTGGGAAAAAATGTTCTAGAACATTTTCCCGCTCGTTTCGTGCGACGCTGAATTTATCAACTGGGAGACTGTGAAAATTGTTTTTGAAACTTTGTGAATCATAACACACACTCTGCCTGCTGCGTCATAGAGAGCGAGTGTGTGAGAGAGAGAGAGCAAATACATTCTCCGGCTGTCGAACGAAGTTCACCTGCGCAACGATCGAGGTCAATGTTTTTCGCAACTCGCAGTGACACGTGATATTTGTACATAGTGACGAAGATCCATACGTTATTAGCCATGCTTGGAAGAAAATTAAAAAATTGTGCAACGAGTCTAACAAAATTCTTGCATAGGTAGAAGGAAAAAAAAGCGTACGATGGAAGGGGGACACAGTTACACGCGCGTGACACTTTTGACTCACTTACCTCTTCGACGAGTGTTGCTCGGTGTTGATGCTCTTCGGAATTCGTAAAGGTCACAACGTTGTACGTTTTGACGTATGACAGTCTTTTTTATTTTTGTTCGCACAGAGATAATCAGAGACTTGCCATGTGCGCGCACGACACGACTGCTCTGATGGTTGGATAGGTCAGAGATGACGCAACTGTGAGCAACTCTTCGAGTGCTTCGCGACGCGAGCACCCTCGCGGAGAACTGGGGAACTACAGTCTGACGCTTACCAGGCTTGCCATCATTGGAAGTTGAACAAGTATCTAGGTTATAAACTATACACAATTTTTGTACCTATAAAAAGAACGCGCGATTTATACTTTTGCTTTTCTTAATTAAGGTTGTTTAGAAGCAGGGTGGGGATAGATAAGAGTGGGGGAGATTTCTCTATGCTTATACATTGGGCGCTGTACCATTGTTTTTTAGCGCCCTGTAAGCAATCCATGAATTATTTTTTTTGTTTACTTGATAATTATGATCCCAATTTAGATAAGACTGTATTTTTACCGAAGTTAGTAAGATTTTTTAGATGTATTTATTTTTAGATGTTTATTAATTTCAATGTGAGAATTTTTTTAAATCATGCATAATCGTGGCAACGTTGAGCCCCTTTAGCGCACATGCCCAGTATCGTACGTGTTACCAGCTGACATCAGCGGCCGACAAAACCTCAAAAAGTTACTTATGACATTGCATCATGGATAACGAAAGTCGAGAAAACAGTGAGAGTAAAATGAAAGAACAAAAATGATGCGAGTGAAAAAATACACGATACAAAAAGAAGATTTATGTGGAAAAATAAAAGGTCCTCTGCCTTGCGATCCTTCTTTCTCCAGTACAGCGTTGTCATGTCACTCAGACACTCACTCGCTCGAAGTGTATGTTGACACGATTTTTCGTTTTCAAACTCAAAAATCTCTATGAAAAATCTCCAAAATCGCATAATTTTGGCGCTGATCGATGCGTAATATTCCAGAGAATACTCAGTCAATTTTTTAACAAAAGTTTATAGGCGCGAACAAATTTATCGTGAGCTTATTGAGATGCGCATAGCTCTGCCCATTACAAACTGTAGACAGATGCTTAAAAGTGCACAACTTTGTGATTTTTTATCTCCATTAATAAACTCCTAACTGACTTTAAATTTGACAGAGGCATAGTTTAACTATTGAACTATCTACCGTTTAAAATTCTAAATTTTCTAATAAAACGCAATTTGCTTCTAAACAACCTTAAAAGAATTTTTTCTATGCAACAATACATGGCGGATGATATAGGAATAACATTTTTCGTGTATATAGATGTTTTTTAATGTTAGTTAATAACGCCGTTTACGTACATCGATACAGATAGTCACCTCGATATCGTACATTCTGGCATTAATACCTGTAGTCATTCGTATTTTGCGCTTGTCTCCTTTATAATATATCGTCGTAGTGTATACTATCGGTGTAAAAATTCGTCGTTCTCATTCTGTCCCTTTCCACAATATCTCTCTTATCTCAAAATTTTACATCACTATATTCAAGATTCTCATTTTTTGCTTAAATACGGGATAAAGAAAATAGGACTTTTATACGGTCCGTCCATCGTATAACAATGAAATTCTTCACAATATCAGCGACAACGAAATAAAACGAGACTCTTCTTCGCTCGTGATAGTGAACGATACCTTAAAAACGAGCGAAGAAGAAGAAAACCGGAATGGAAATTCGGAACTCACTCACTTTCGGAACCACTCTCGCTACTCGCGTTGGCACTTCCGGCGCCACTTCCACTCCCGCTACCACTACCCGACCTCGATCTCGATCTCGAGCGAGACTTAGACTTTGAGCGAGATCTCGAGCGCGACTGGGACCTCGAACGCGATTGAGATTTCGCCGGTGAGACGGAACGCGATCGCGAGCCCGATCTTGACGAAGCCTTCGACTGCGGTGAGCCGGAACGAGAGCGGGACTTACTCTGACGTTCGGGCGAGTGCGACTTGGAGCGCGAGCGGGATTTTGAACGCGATCGTGATCGGGATCCTGATTTTGAGCGTGAACGAGATTTCGATCGTGATCCTGATTTCGAGCGAGAACGAGATTTCGATCGTGAACGAGATTTTGATCGTGAACGAGATTTCGATCGAGATCTTGATTTGGAGCGTGAACGCGATCGCGACTTGGAGCCGGATTTCTTGCTCGAAGCGCGCGAAGACGCACGTGACGATGCGCGAGATCCACCCTCGGTCTCTGAACCGGCTGTAAAAAAAACAATTCAATTTTTCAATGATATTCATGTTTCTATGTCGGCGAGGAACATTCGGATGCACGTACCTTTCTCGTCGTTCTTTTCCGCATCCACCTGAGTCTCTTCCTCGTCCTCGTCGTCGTCCTCTTCTTCCTCCTCTTCGTCGTCCTCGTTCGGTGGTTCGAGCTGTTTTTCTCGATAACGCTGCATTCTGAATTCGTTCGCATTGAGGGGCCTGTGGCGTACCACGAGTCTCGTATTGTTTGGCTGCTGTCCGGCTTTCTGACGACGTTTGCTCAAACGCACACGCGTCTCGAGCTCGTTGTAATAAACACCGTCTTGTCGCATGACCAGGAAATAATTCTCCTCGTAGCCCTTGGACGCTTTACTCTTAACGTTCCAATTGTATTCTCGAGCCATTTTATAATCGTACTCTTCTTCGTCGGCGTAATCGATACCAGCGGTAAAGTCGCGTCGTCGTTTATCCATAGTTTCTTCCAGGGGCAAGAAGTAAGCAACGAATTGTTCACCGCTCTCGTCCATCACACCCCTACGAGAAATAAGACGTTATAATTGCAATGATACACTAAAACGACTTGCGTCACACCAATAATTACCGAATCATCGCCTGTGACATTTCTTCGATTTGCGCAGGTATGGAGCGTCCTGTCGGTGCAGGATCCGAATCGAATATGACTTGCGCGCAAGGATATTTCCACAACTAAAGAAATAAACAATATTAATACGTAAAAAATTTAGTAAATAAACTCATGAAATTTTTCGTCACTTTCAAGCACTCTTTACCTTGAAATCGGGATAAATCGGTAAGATTTCCACAGGCACGACGTTAGGTTTACTGTAATGTTTCTCTATAGGGATTTTATTATCTTCGAAAGTCTTTTCGATAGCCTTAATCTGACTCTCACGATCCATATACAATGTTTCCTCCTAAGTGAACAAATAAACGTTTGAAACAACCAATATACATTGTAATTAATCACTTTTCTTTCACTATTTACCTTAAAGTTCTTTTTGATGCTGTATCCAACTTTTGCCTCAACTTTGTCCATAGTTTGCGGCTGAAATCTTGTCTGCTCCGTCGAGATGTACTCAGTACGTCTGAGCCAAGAAACGCTTCGGGCATGATGCCTCGAGCGCTTAGAATCCTGCGGCGTGGAAACATCTTCCTCGAGAAGTTTCTCATCGGCTGGGTCCAATTGTGCATTGAGATCACCAGCATAAGTGTCTCTGTTTATCAGGTCAATCTCAACACCCAAATCATGCTCCGTTAGTACTTCGTACTTGTAGTTGCGCTCAAGAGATGTTGGGTTATATTGAATGAATCTATGAAAGGGAAACATTCGGGTTGGCATCTGCGATCCATGTGAACAATTTGCTTGAAAGCCATCCACAGAAAAAACTTACCGCGCTGAGTCGAACGGATAGGTTATGAATTTTGGATCGAACGGAATATCAGGCAATGTGTTGCAATATTTGACACGACATATCAAATCCGATCTGGAACCCAAACTGGTGAAATTAAGAAACAAACGAAAATATTTATCCTTGTGAACACGAGTTACGAGAAGTTGAGGAATCCATAGACAAACCTTTTCTCAGCGGGTCTCGTTGTTCGTTTGTCCCGATCAGAACTCCCGTTCGTCTGTATCGTCGGTGCCATTTTAGGCGGAATCGTTTAACGACCGTTTTATTCAATATCTTGGTGGACGAAAGACATTCTACTGTGCTACACGAGTACGATGAAAAACAACACGGCCAACACGAATGCTGGCAAGTCGAGGCCAGAAGCTCGAACTACACCAAACTGAACGCAACGGGTAGCAAGATGTTTCGTACACACTACAAATTGCCGCAAACGCTCTCTATCGGATTATTGCTAAACTTGAATCTCCGAAAGATAATTCAGATTTTATCGACCTTAAGTGGGTAAATCGCCATTTTGGATTTTGTGCGCTTTACTCCTAGAGTTTTTGGGATATCGACCAAAATAGTATCATAATCTTCATCAGCGACAAATTTCCGATTCTATAATCTCTGATTGAAGCGTTTTAGGAGGAAAGGGAGGAAGCGTATGGTCCCTTCGCCATATATGTGACTAAACAGCTCGCGGCCAATGTAACGTGGATATAAAAAAGTTCACGCTTTGGACGTCCAGATGTCGCAGAACCAACTCTCAACGTTTCAACTTTTATCGAGCGTTGCTGAACTTCCCCCTGACCGCCGATATCGTAAGTCACTATCTACAGTTGGTACATGCGTCTTATCCGAAATTACTGTACTACCGACGATAAGTATCGCATATATCCGAACGTGTATTGCATTTGTTTGTATACACTCGAATCCTCCATATACGTACTTACTTGGACCTGTGATTTATTGTACATAACTGTAGTGCTCGTGCCGACTCCGTGATTCCATTTACCGTTTCTCTCGCCGGGTACCAGCAGGACAGTCGCGACTACATATCGTAAGACTTTCACTGTTCCTGGATATACATATATGAACACTCGCTGACGATGTAACAACGAAACGTTGCGTGATAATATTTTCTGTTGTGACAGTGTAAACAGACCAAAAGGTGCAATTATTCACTTGCCTAACCGGATCGTGTTCGTCTGCTATCCATAGGCCATAGTGCGCCACGACATTGAATATATGGAAACAAACTACTGTACTACAGTCGAAGTTTGAATGTACATTCGATTGTTTTGACTGTACCGATTAAGGATACACAATTTTTCCTTAAGGTAAAATTTACATCGGTTTTATGAGATCGTGTCTAGCTATCTATGGACTTTTAATATCCATGTGTTGTTATTTATGGCAATCTGTGTGCGTCCATGTACTATCGCAAGTGATCAAAAACGATTAATATCCGATAATATCAAATAATATCAACACTCGTGAATGGGGCGGTTCATTCGATTTCTTATCAAGCACGTAAATATTATTTTCGGTATTCGTTTATCTTGTCACGTCTGTTTGATACCGATTTATCACGTCTATCGGTTTAAACGGTTTCAACAACGTCACTGGGTTTTTTTTAAACCAGAGTGTAGGGTCAGTTAACATAGCGGGTATAATCATTGTTCGTTTCAAGTGATACAAAGTGCAAAGCCGGTCTGCGGTCAATTGGAAAAATTGCAGAGAGAGAATTGCATTAAAGCATCGTCACCTTGGTTTTTCATAGGAAGACGGAAATACACTCATTGTAGTGGAAAAACTTTGCACACGTCTTACGTAAGAAATATCAAGAGTGAGAACAAACTGTGTTTCTGATATTGCGCGTAGATACATAATAAGTAAAACTCGTAAACAGAAATGTGCTGACTAATGCTTATTGCGTTTTTCCTCCTCAGATAATGAAGTTACTTCTGGTCGGATTATTCCTTGTGGCCAGTACGCAGGCTAAAGAATGGTCCATCTCATTAAATTCCGAACCTGTGACCCTCGACATGGACGAGATAATCAGCATTCCCATTCGTGTTACAATTCCTGAAATTGTATATGAATCGTTGATAAAATTGACAGTCCAAAATACGGATACAGAAGTTGCCTCTGTCGATGTACCAAAATTTTATTTGGATGGAAACAAAGTGCAAGATTGGAACGGTACTATAAACATTACAGGCCTTTTCATAGGAAAGGCGCAGATAACAGTAGTTCTTCAGATCGGAGAGGTAACTTAATCCTAATATAGTTTCAATTTTAACGTCAAGTTAAACCTGATGTAATCATGATGATTTCTTGCAGATAGACTATTTGTCTAACGTGCTACAGGTCACGGTTATAAGAGCGCACAGAGTCATAGACACGCTCTTCACAGCAAGTGTGGCAACGCTTGTTTCCATACTTTACATAAATTTCGGATGTGCCATGGACTGGAGCGTATGTCGCAGTACACTAAGAAGACCTATCGGTGTTGCGATTGGTGCTTTCTGCCAGTTTATAATAATGCCCTTGGTAATAATAACTCAAGAATTTTCGTTTGTTCTGATTATTTCTTACATTATCGACGTTACACTTTCGTTGTTTGTTCATAGCTGAGTTACCTCATTGGATATCTCCTATTTTCCGACAGACCAGAAATGCACATAGGCATTTTTTTCACAGGTATAAGTCCGAGTGGAGGTGCATCGAACATTTGGACCGTACTATTGGGCGGTAATCTCAATCTTTCTGTAACGATGACTACTTTTGGAACTATCGCCTCCTTTGGTGAGACCGAATTCTATTTCTCGACAATTTGTAATACCTTGCATATTCTTTTATACATCGTCAACTCTAATATGTTACAGCGACGATTCCCATATGGATTTTCAGTCTGGGCAAGCGCATTTTCGATAAGGGTCATATGGAAGTGCCATATTCCAAGATTGCATTTCTTGCTATTGGTCTAGTCATTCCTCTTAGTCTAGGCTATCTCATACAGAAGAAATTTCCCAAATTGTGTCGGATACTCGTTCGCATAATGAAGCCATTCTCCGCTATTCTCATTTTGTTTATAATCATCTTCGCAATAGTGACAAATCTCTATCTCTTCAAGCTGTTCTCGTGGAAGGTAGGCGAGACTCAAATTCATTTTAGCTGAAAGCCATCACATTCGGATGTGAAAATGGATTTCTTGGAAATTCTGGCATAATTCTTGTTTTACAGATTGTTGTGGCAGGAATGGGATTGGCGTGGGCTGGATACTTATGCGGTTATATAGCGATGTTTATCTTCAAGCAACCAAATGTTGACACCAGAGCTATAGCGATCGAGACGGGTATTCAGAACACAGGAATTGCAATTTTCCTTCTTCGCTTTAGTCTTGGTCAGCCCCAAGCCGACCTTACGACAGGTAAGCCCAATATTAATTAATGATTTTTGTATATTATCCATTATTATTTAACAGATTTAAGACATAATCTATAATTCTATGTCTTAAGATAATTCATTTTTTTATGACACTATTTATTGTTATTTGTATTCCTCCACTTTATTTTATTTTACATAAATCACGTACATAATTTCGCGAATTATGGCAGATTAGAACTCTAGTTCATTATCTTTCAGTTATACCTGTCTCATGCGCCATCATGACACCAATACCACTGGTCGTACTCTGGCTCATCAAGTTGGTCTTCGATCGACGAAAGAAAAAGCTCGCGGCTTCAATGGAGAAACTTCAAAAAGTTGCGGAACCCATCAATACTATAACCCTGATGAATCAAACGACTAATGTTCGTTGATCGGAAACAAAGGGAGAAAACCAGCCATAACACGGGTATTACAATATACTTAATGTCCAAATAGGTGTAGGGTCTATAATGGGGGTTTTCTTGAACTACCTACGTTGTGTAAATAAGATTATATATATTTCGTATCTCGAATCACGGGCCTTATATTAAGTCTCGTATCGCGATAGACATTTTTTCCAAATTACACTGTGGTCCGTAGATCGTTTACGAAATTGAGTATGTACAAATTATAATACTCTTTTGTTTTTGACGAAGTTGGTCACGTTTTAGAAAAAATCTAAGGTGTTAGACCAATGAAACAAAATTGTTTTCCATAGCCAGAGAAAAATTCTATGGTATCAAAATGTTATGTAGATATGATAGCAGAATGGAATGCAAGTACAAGAAAGTTGTATGCATTTAAAATTGCATCTTCGTACTGAGAATAGATTGTAAATCGACCGTTGTTATTTATATGGCCCTTTGTGGGCCAAACGCGCTCCATCGAGTCTTTCCAAAGGCGATTATCAAATTTTCGCAGTCATACCTAGTACGTAAGCCCGGATTAAGCTCTAATGCGTCACAAGTCAATATATAAAACATGTTATCGAAATGTAAATATTAATTACCGTTCGAATCAATCAAATATTTACGTTTTCTTTGTTACACAGAGTGCAAAATATATAAAAATTTGTTGTCCAATCACGGACCAGAGTTACCGCAAACTGTTTTATTTATATGGTCATTGTCCAATTTTCTTGAAGATTTTTTTTAACGACTTACAGAATGTGGCAGAGGTTTTAAGAATGTGCGTCGATCGGGTTACCTTATGTAACGAGGGAAACGTTCGTGTACGATATATTTATAAATACAGATATGTACGTAATATCTATGTGTCGCGGCGGCTGTCATGCACCGAAGGTTTATTTTCGGCGATGGCTTGATGACGCGTGACGAACTATCCTCGATTGTAATAATAATGCGGGTGAAAATGGTGAACCGGAGGGTGTTTAGTGACGCGCGAGATGCTATTCGTGGGAGTGGCTCGAAGCCAACGAGATCACCAAGAGGACGTTGTTAATAATTATCAAAGGCTTCTCTCGCACGCGGGGGCTGGACGAAGAGGCGAACGAACTTCACCGAGGACACCAACATGGAACGACGAGAAAGCACTTTCCTGCTCGGCGAAAGTAAATATAAATCACAATTTGCACATACGCAGATTTATCATCGATGCGGTATACATATATATGTATTTAATACGGAGCATATCCGTTCCGTGAAGCCATTTGGCCAGAAGCTCATCGTACGACAAGTCCTGGAAGGTTAAAGCCGTGCGTCTGTTCTTTCAATTAAACGTACACATAAAGTGATGTATATATGTATATAACTACGATACCTTTTTCCTCCATAAACAAAATTCTTTTTGATGATCCGAAAGCGTGTAGCTGTGTGTACCTTCACTCTCCGATCGACAATATAACTGAGACGGAGCGTCAGTTTTTCGAAGACGTTAGCGATGGTGGCGCCACCAGTACGCGGTGGCCAAGACAAGAACCACGGAAACAATGCATCTTCACGTATCCATCTGTCATGGATGGTTCGTATTGTGACCAGTGAACGGAGTTATGGCCTATTTCTGTCAATTATGTGACTTGAAGTTTCCAATACTATACCTGAGAAATATGGCATTTTTTTTTGTTGATGTTTATTATCCCATTATCCCCTCTTATCGTACCCTTGTCCGCGCGTGCGAGAGATCGTCGTTGCCAAAAGCCCTTGAGACTTCATATCCTCGGATAAGAAAAGACACGAATATCCGGAAATCGCATAACTCGCGAGTTTTGGAAATGACTCTGGGACTAAACTTAATAACGACCACGCATAATTTTGTATCTTCCTCTTCTTACCTCTCGCTTCCCGCTCTTTTTTCACACTCATTGCGCATACACAGATATACGAGACATGCGAGGTGTGCTTTGGGCAAAGATCGAACTTAATTTTCGTAGCGGCGTAATCCACTATAAGAAGGAGACACGAGTACACGCCGGGGCGTTCCGGAATTCTGAAGGACCGTGCGTTCTTACTTAACGAGTCGTATCTCAGACGCGCTCGTTTGGCAACGGCAATTTTCAAAATTGGCACGGTAAACTTGCGCGATGCTATCGCGGTACAGTGAAATGACGAGACACGGGTGGGAAAAAGTGAGAGCAAGAGAGAGAGAGAGAGAAACACGATGAACGAAGGCGTTGCTTTAGCAAACGTACCGTAAAACCGCAGGCAATTCATCCAAACGCTATTCCAATCTCGACCAGTAAATATGTATATATGTAGATGTATAATATGTATATCGTTGTGAATATGAGCGAAACTATCTAATTTATATAAACTATAATACTATGCACTATATGTGCTAGAAATTCCTGATATTCCTGGCTACTGTCATCGAAACTACATTCTTACAAAACACTCTCGCCCCTTTCTGTACAATATATATATATATATATATATATAATATGAAACAAACTAAAATAAATTGTGCATGCAAACATTTTTGTTTCTCGTTAAAAAACTTTTCTTTCGTAATTCGTAGCTAAATTCAAGGTTAAGCATTACCTCCAGTGTCTGCGTCTGCAAACATTAGTGACGTTACTAAGTAAAAAATCGATTTTTAAATAATGAACGACATCGAGACTATAGAAATAATTTATTTTTCTAAAATTACATTATATGCCAGACAAAGAAACAAAAATTGTGCCAAATGGCTAGATGAGAATTGAGTGGAATAAAACCACGTATATATGTATATACATTGATCCACAGTCACTTATACAATTAAATCCATTATTATCAGCAGGAGACGAGAATCGAACGTTAGCAAGATGTGATTGGCGATTACGACAATTTATTGAGGTATTATCGATATTCTGCATATAGAACATTGTTGTTATGGCAATTAACAGACTTGAATAAAATTTTGCAGATTGAGGTTAGTTCGGCGGAACCTGACACACGCTTACAGATAGCCGAAGGACTTTTTCGTCATCAATATCTCGGGACGGTTTTTTCAACTCTACTTTCGTGGTTGACCTAGTGAAGCAGCTGGAACATAATATCAGCGATGAGTCGTGGTACATTTGCCACGAAATGACTGATATTTTTATCGCTATGCAACAGGTGGGGAAAAAGAGAGGAACGGAGTGACAGAGAGAGAACGAGAGATGTAGAATCGTTGTAATGGTTTGCGGCAGCTTGCTTCTCTCTCTCCGTGTGTACACGAAGAGTATAGCGATGATGAGTTTTACCGTCCTGAGGTCCACGAGCGTGTACACGCTTCCTACTCTATGACACGACAGTGTGTGACACACACCTCTACCCCTTCGCCACAATCTACCGTCGTTTCACGTCTCGACTAACCCGCCGTGGACATCCGCCGGTTTCCGACGGTGGAAAATCCGCTTGCTTCTCTGCTAGTTCGGGGACACTTATAACATATTTCATTTTTCGTCCCACTCTATTTTTGCGTCGCCAAGCTTTCTAGCTGGTTGTAACTTTCGGCTATAGAGAAATAAGAAGAAGAAGAGAGAGAGAGAACTCCACGGCGTAGGCTTTATATCCTGTCGAAGAGCTTGGTGGTCCTCAGGTAACTGCCGTCCGTCGTACGAAGCATCTGTACTGTAACGTTGTAAAAAAAAAATCACTATGGTAAGATAGAATCCAATATGTCGATATTCTGGTAACTTAAATCGGTGGGAGTTTACGCGAATGTTTTTTTTCATTTTTTCTCTCGTACGTTGTTACACATTGCATAATACAAGTGAAGTTGCTCAAATTGTAGAAAGTGACATTTGCCTCGGAAGTGAAATAAGGATTTTTATAGAATAAATAAGAGGATGTGGGCGAAAGGAATATTTGATCGTCTCATGTTCTTGTTCGATTTCGTAGGAAGAAGATGAGCAAAAAACTGCAGTGATGCGCAAAGCATTCCAGATGTTCGACACGACCAAGAGTGGCTTCATCGACACTCTAAAGATCTCGACGATCCTCAATACCATGGGACAGCTCTTCGACGATTCGGAGCTGAATGCTATTATTGCGGAGCACGATCCTGAGCGTTCTGGCAAAGTAAACTTCGATGGCTTTTGCCGGATAGCCGGTAGATTCCTCGAGGAAGAGGATGCCGAGGCAATGCAGGAGGAGTTGAAAGAGGCATTCCGTCTCTACGATCGTGAGGGCAATGGTTACATAACGACTGCGACCCTCAAGGAGATTCTCGGTGCTCTTGATGACAAACTCACCAGTTCCGATCTTGATGGTATCATTGCGGAAATCGACACTGACGGTTCTGGCACGGTAGACTTCGACGGTTAGTAAACTCTATTGCGTTAATCTCACACGATTGACCATTTTGTTTGTTGCCAATTCCCCATGTCGTTTTAACAATTTGCTATAAACACTGTTTTCCCTTCGTTCTTTGTCAACACAGAATTCATGGAGATGATGACTGGAGAATAAACTGTGCTTGAAGAAAGAACGAGAAGAACATCACAAAAGAGCAGAGTGAAGAAATCGACGTCGTGCCATCCTCATTGTACATTGTCATAACCATTGACGTCTGTTGAAAAACCAATTTATAATAAAAATATATGTGTATATATTACTTTATCGAGATGCGTAAGCTGTTTCATTATTACCTCGGACAAACGAAAAGGAAACGGGTATTATGAAAATATTCAGCGATATCAGGTGTTGCATTTAAGAAAGGAGTTTATTATTTTGCTTCATTGAGTACAAGTTGCCTAATGCGATGCGAAAAAATACTCGCAAAAAGCTGTCTTTTTTTCGCTGCACATGGCCAAGAATTCAGGGATGGGGAATAAAGTTGCTGCGGAAAAGTTAAAGTTAACGGCAGTTGATCACATTTATGCCACTACGCCGACGTGCGTGTCAACATGGTGGACGACGACATCGGTCACGTGTATGTTGGGAACGAAGAACACGCTTGGTGCGAGAGGTCTGTTCAGTGGGAAGCCCAGTGGTTTCTGGTCAAGACTGATGGCGCCACCGATGATGTGACCGATGTGCATACCATCGTAGACTTGTTTCAAGTGTTCGTCGTGGGCGTGATGTTGCTGATTGAGAACGCCTCCGTGCATACCACCGACGATCTGTTGGCCTCCTCCTACTATGCCAGTTGGGACACCGACAGGTGTGGTGACACCAGGGTAGAAACCACCAGTGGTGTGAACTCCCTGTCCGTGATGGACGCCTGGGTAGTTAATAGTCTCGCCGGACGTGTGCTGAACACCTTGGACCTGACCGTAGTGTTGTCCCTGGTGGAGTTGTCCCTGAGGAAGATGTCCCTGGACGATTGGGCCTTGAGAGTATTGTCCCTGACCAACCTGTCCCTGGGGGTATTGTCCATGGTAAATCTGTCCCTCGTGTTGTTGTCCTTGTATGATTTGGCCCGGGTAGATTTGTCCTGGGAGCACCTGTCCCTGATGAAGTTGCTCTTGGTGTGACACTCCTCCCTGCTGTCCCAAGGATTGCTGGTGGTGGTGTCCGTGCTCGAGAACACCCTGGTGTTGGTATCCTTGTCCGTACAGGTGCTGAGGTACATGGATCGGGTATTGGCTTCCGTACTTCTTGTAGAAGTAGTGTCCGAAGTAGGATTGGAGTTTGTTCACTGAAATTGAATAAGTATGCGTTATCGAAGATGTTCGAAATCTCAATCTGTCAATTTGGATTGGAGCATCTAGTAATCGAGGTCCAAACTTACTGTTCTGTCCGTAAATTCCGGCATGGTGGAAGTGGGGAAGAACCTCGAGGGTCTGGTGTACACCATGGGGGACACCTTGTACCTGCTGCTGACCGAGATGAGTGTGTCGCTCGTAATGCTCGCCATCGACGATTTGGAACTGGTGCTGTTTGTAGCTTTGGAGTTCAGCAGGGATAACTGGACCGTACGGAACTTGTACGTGCTCGCCGGAGGATATGACAACGAAGACCTGGAGAGGTAGACCACCGATTCTACCCTTGGGCAGGGCAAGTCTGGCAGGGAATCCGAAGATCTGTTGGGGCTGGAGAAAAACGTATTAATCGCACATATAAGAGGGAATGAAACAAGTATAGTATTTTGCGGTGACATTGATGGAAATTTACCTCTGTCACGTAGAACGGATTCTGGGAACGAATAGCGCTGTCGACATGGACCTTGATTTGGTGAACGGACGGGTGATCCTGGCTGACGATCGGAGATTGGTGCGAGTTTCTGGTGATCACGTTCTTACCGACTTGGACTGTGAATATTGAGAAAGCAGCAAACACGATTAATGAGTGCCAAGATGAGAATCGATACGAAGACGACGGGTGTGAAGAGAAACATTGAAAATAATCTTAATTGTACATACGATCGTGAACGAATTGGTCCAGCTCGACGAACTGGAGTCGGTGGTGGTTGATGTCGATAGGTATTCCATCATGGTCGAACTTAGGTCCAAGGTAAACGCGGACAACGGCACCGTGAACGGGTTTCTCGCTGTTAACAACGATTTCATACTCGTACTGTTTGTGGTTGAGACGTTCGAGTTGCGCCTTGATCTTGAGTTGTTGGTGCTGTTCCTGAACGTGTTCTGGGTGAACGTAGCCGCCGTCCAGATCAATCTCAAAGTGATCGCCGTAAGTTACGAGTTCGGGGAAGGAGACCTTCTCGATCTTGACACCGGGCAGTACAAGATCGTCGTACTGGTAAGCGGGTAGAGATTTCTGGTAGCGAAGGAAGAGCTTGACGATGCGGAGGTAGAGCTGGTAGAAGGCAGGATCGCGAACACAAGTCTCGCCAAGTTCGAGAGCCGATGGAGTGTAACCGTAGATGTTAACGGGGTGTGGGGCATTGCCAAGAAGTTGGCGAGCAACAGCCTGAAGGCTACCGTAGTAACGGGGGTTGATGCTTCTGCCGGTTCCAGAGATGAGATCGCCAAGAATGTTCAAACCCTGAGGCTGGTAGAGGGACAGGAATTGTTGCTGGGGCGTGATGACATGGCCGGCATCGATGGCGTTCAAGACTCTCTTCTCGAAAGCAACGATGTTCTTGATGAGATCGTGGTGTTCGTGACCGAAATGAAGCTCGCCGGGGCGTCCGGGCAATTGAAGACCGTTGGCGAAGTGAAGATGTGGCTGGAAGGGTACCTTGACATGCTCGTAGTCAATGTCGTGGATCGGGCCAAGACCAGTACTGAGACGATTGAGGTTGTAACGAGCAAGAAGTTGCTGATGAAGATAATAGTAGTAAGCACCGTGGCCAATATGATGACCCTTCTCGTAATCGGTTCCATGGACTTGTTCAGAACCTGAATGCTGATGATGCTAAAAAATAATTATATTCTATCAACATACCGCGAAATAACCAATATATCAAGAATAATATTCACAAACAGTATCGGTACGAGTTAACGCTTTGTTAGTTCCAAACGTAATAGCCAGAGGGTCGTGCGAGAGCATACGTTGCGCCCTCTGGTGACCGAGCAGTATAACTGTTAGTCGAGTGGACGCCATATTGAAATCTCTCCTAGAGAGATTTCAATATGGCGCCTACTGCGTGATCGCGAATAAGCAATGTACAAGAACTTGTCGATTACACCAAAATGATTTGTTATGAATTGACAGATGTAACTAAACTTACTTCCGGAATCATATGACCAGCGAGTTGGACGTAGGCGTAGTAAGCATTGAGGCCGATATCGTGAGTGAAGTACGAAAGTTTATGCTCTCCATGAGGCAGATAGTCCGTGTAGTTGACAGGAATAACAACCGTCTCACCACCGGTATGACCATGCTGGATGTTGATGTTCTGTGCTTCCTGAATGACTCTGGAGTCGATGAAGTGGTGAGGGAAGATCTCGTACAGCGGCGGTAGAATAACGCCTGCGGTATCCTCACGCTGGAGAATAGCAGCGATGTATGCCTTGACGAATTGGTGTTCGTTAACGTGAACACGAGCCCATGCGGCTGTCTTTAGGAAAGTCGGATAATCCTTGGCACTGAGCAACACTCTGGTCAAAAGAGCGACCTCCTTGCGAAGTTGACTGACGGAGTTCGAGTAGACAGTACCCTTGGGCTGTACGTGGCCGGAGTTGACCAGACCGACGTAGTACGCGACAGTGGTCGGCTCGTGATATTCCTGTACGTGAGATTTGATGTCATAGTTAAGTCCGAGTGTGTGCAATTCCTGGTTAGGCAAATGTTGGGTTATGTGTTCCAGCAGGTGAATAGTGTCCTGCTGCTTCTTCAGAAGATCATGATCGGCTGAAAAGCATAAAGGGATACGCTTTATTATTCAGAGAACTGTACGTCGACGGTTGTACCTATGTAAGCAGTATGCGACAACAGCGCCACGGATAGTAAATACTTGCGGCGACACTACGAAGCTCCTAAGCCAAATGGCTAAAACTTTTCACAAGCTATCCATTCAACTATTTATTAATATCCTACGCGTAGCAAAACGCATTCGACCGTGAAATATTTCGGTCTATTTATTAGTCCAACGTGAAGTGGACAAACAGGCGTGATGATAGTAAATCTGTTCCGTGATATAAACGCGAGAATTTATTACATCGGTGAGTCCGCAAGTGACTCGTAAATCAGCAAGTCGTAACTGTAAATGGCTAGCGTGTATAAATCACGCCAAGTGTGAAAATTGTCACGGACATGTGTTTATCCCGAAGTTTTATAAATTTTGTGAGAAACTTCATGGTCTGGTTCGTTATTATGATCGAATTTTAATTTATTTACTTTCTTATTAAATTTTATATTCTAGTATAAAGATGTAATATATGTTTTAGATGAACTTACCGGCACGTTCGTGGCCAGTGGTGGCCGACGCTGCTGCCGCAAAGGCGAGGAGGAAAAAGATTCCGGAACGCATTCTTGAGAAAGGTTGAGTACGTTGTTCAGAGGCGTTGCACCGGCTTTTATACAAAATTCTTTATCGAAGAATATTATTATCGCAAACGACCCCGACGTCTCGCATATTCGAAAGTGCATGATTTTCAATACTTGTCGATGATACCCGCCCCCCAGTGATCGTCTTTGCCACATGTTGGATACCAGCGGTCAGAAGATCACCGACACTAGGAAAAAAAGTAATGTGATTTTTCACGTTGGCATTGACATATGGGAGACAAAAACTCGAATGCCACCGAATGTGACAACAATGTAGATGAAATTTCTTCACAGTGTGTGTGGAAAGGTCTAATCACCTACTCCTAGATGACGATGATAAATAAGGATGCAACTTTTTGTTTCCTTATTTTCTTCCCTCTAACGAATTACAAACGTACTTTTCGCTTAGCAAAGCAAACACCATTGTTAAATTTATTATTAATTAATCGGTCATGAAATAGTTACCTTTCTTTATTTATATTAACGTAATAAACGTAGTAATTATTATTAATATTAATTTAGTAATTAATATTAACGTAGTAAACTTTCTTTATTTATATTAACGTAATAAACGTAGTAATTATTATTAATATTAATTTAGTAATTAATATTAACGTAGTAAACTTTCTTTATTTATATTAACGTAATAAGCGTAGTAATTATTATTAATATTAATTTAGTAATTAATATTAACGTAGTAAACTTTATTTATATTAACGTAATTTTGTATAAATATACATGTACATAATAGTCATGGGCCTTTACACAATATTTGTATGTGTATTTATATTCGCATGTATCTCCAAAAAATTCCGCGCTGATACACAAGCAACATAATGCAGGTGGCAAGGGTTATCGGCTTCTTCGATGTTCGCGTATAATTTTGATTACATTGTATACAGCGGGACAAGTTTAAAATCCAAAATGGAAAGTTACATGCAATTTCAGGTTTGCTTGTAAATTCTTGTTTTATCTGCAGATTGTGTTGTCTAACTTGAACAAAAATATCAAATGATGGAACGGCTGGGTTACAAAACTGAAGACCTAAGTACATACAATAATGTGTAGCATAACGTAGGGTGCGTGAATATGTTTGCGTTCGTGTCTGTGTATAAATACATTTATCCTCTTGTGATATATTCACGTCTAAGATAGTGGTAGCTGTGATACGCAAGCGCAGAATATCTAAGCATATAACGCTCACGGGTTACCGTAACAGAGTGAGTTGCTCATTAGCCTTCTTCCTGCTCACACGTAAATAAAGATATCGTCTCTTTAGCACACACACGAGTCATACCTTCTATTCTCTTACTGAATCCCCCCCCGGCAAAACATTATATAAATTGGCGACGAGGATAATAAGGAGAGCTAGACTTGCATGGCGCATATATTTTCACGGCGAAAATATTAAAAGAAAAACATTATTAAAGTAATGGAGAGGGAGAGAGAATCACTGGAACAGGAAAAAATTCAAGTGGCGGAGAGAAGGAAAGCTGTAGAACACCAACTACTGGAACAGGAGAAATTGCGTCAAACCTTGAGAGAAAGTCAGGAAAAATTGCGACAATGGGAGCAACAGCTGCAATTAATCGAAGAGGAAATATCCAGAGAACGGGAGCGTCTTCGAGTTCAAGGACAGCAACAGGCGATGGCAGTCGATTCGGATCAACATCACTTGCCAACAAACGGGCGACCGCAGGTACCAAATGTTTCTTTTTTTTCTACGATCGGCTCATTGTCCGAATATCGAGTCGGCGAAGATTGGAAAATATATGAGGAACGCTTAACACAATATTTCCTAGCCAACAACGTGTCCGAAGAAAGACAGGTGTCTGTTTTAATTACCCTGGTGGGTCAAGAGGCATACACAATTTTAAAAAATCTTTGTGATCCGGTGTTACCGGCTTCTCGAGGATATAGAGACCTCTGTGAAATTCTCAGGAAGCATTTCGCTCCGAGAATATCGGCTTTTAAGGAAAGAATTGAATTTTATAATTTACGCCAAGGTGATAACGAGACTATTAATATTTGGTACGCTACAATCAAAACTAAGGCGGTTAATTGCAAATTTGGTATTCTGTTGAGCGACAAGATTAAGGACAAATTTGTTACGGGACTGAAGAGAGGTCCGGTTCTCGATAAAGTCTGCGAGTTGGATCCGGCTGCGACCTTGGAGGATATATTGGAAGCGGCGAGGAACAAAGAGGCGACGCTACGAGAATCTACGAGTTCAAATTACAACATACATCGGGTTCGTCCCTTTGGACAAAAAAACGCTTCGAGACTAGGAGCACGATTCGACAACAAATTCAACGAGTCGAAGAATACGAAGAAAACTACGGAATCAACAAAGGAAGCTAAGTGTAACCACTGCGGTGGAATTAAGCATAACTTTGCATATTGTAAGTTCAAGGATCACAAATGTAAAAAGTGCAAAAAAGTAGGGCATTTGGCAAGAGTGTGTAGAAATGATACCCATGCGAATCAGAACTACGTTACATCGACGGATGTCGCAGATTCAGATTTTATCGATGTGTATCAATCTACGAACTCGAGAGAATTTATTGATCCGGAGTTAAGAGAGATTTGTATTGAAGGAAATCCAATTGAAGTCGAAATAGACTCAGGTGCCGGTAGATCGGTTATGCCGGAGAGAATATATTGGGGTGTTCGGAAAGTAATTTCGTATTTTTTTGGGGGGAAATGAAAGACAGTTTTCGTATAATAAACAAATATTTTATTAAATTATATATTGGCCGCTCTGGTCCAACATCTTTTGCCATCTTTCTGGTAGGAGCATAATTCCACGCTCATAAAATTTTCGGTCTTTGCTGGCAAAAAACTGATCGAGGTGGTTTTTGAGCTCCTCATTTGAGGTGAAGGTTTTACCGTCTAAAAAATTTTTGAGTGACCGGAATAAATAATAATCCGATGGTGCCAGGTCTGGAGAATATGGCGGGTGTGGCATTGTATCCCATTTGAGCTGTAAAAGCTTTTGGCGAGTGACCAAACTTGTGTGAAGTCTCGCGTTGTCTTGGTGAAACACTACAACTTTCCTGTTGATTAGTTCTGGCCTTTTCTGTTGAAGTGCATCATTCAGTTTGCCCAGCCGATGACAGTAGACTTCCGAATTAAACGTTGTGCTATCCGGTAAAAGCTAAAAAAACGATTCCTTTAAAGTCCCACCAAACAGACAGCATCACCTTTTTTTTTGGTGAATATCGGCTTTGGAAATGGTTTGAGCCGGTTCATCTTTTTTGCTCTATGACCTCTTGCGTTTGACGTTGTTGTATACAACCCATTTTTCGTCCCCAGTGATGATACGCTTCAAAAACGAATCATTTTCGTGACGTTTGAGAAGCGAATCGCAGACGTCAATGCGGCGACACAGATTTCTCTCTGTGAGAACGTGGGGAACCCATACATCGAGCTTCGAGGATAATCCCAGGCCTTTCAAGTGGTCATAAACTGTTGAATTTGATAAATTTAACCTCAATCCGATCTCACGTGTTGTTATTCGCCGGTTCGCATCAACTAATGCCTTTATCGCGTCTTTATCAGCTTCAACCGGCCTTCCCGAACGTGGTGCATCTTCGACATCAAAATTGCCGGATCGAAATTTAGCGAACCAGTTTTGGCACTGGCGTACTGTCAATACACCTTCTCCATACACATCGGTCAATTTCTTTCTGGCTTGAACAGCATTTTTACCCTTTCTGTAGTAAAACAGTAAGATATGTCGAAAATGCTGCTTATCGCTCTCCATATTTAAAAGGGCACCAACCAAAAACTACTGCGTAGAATTAATTGGAATTTTTCACACACAAGCCTTGCTATATGAGCTCTGAAAGCATATATAAATTATACGGCTTAAATGTGAAGTTGGGTGCAAAAAAATACAATTATATCCTCTGTCGGGAAAAAACGAAATTACTTTCCGAACAACCCAATATAAGAAAAAGTTGTTTGGTTGCCCGTTGCTGCCTACATCGATTAAGTTACGAATGTATAATAATAATATTTTGAATCCAGTAGGACGTATTGAGGTTAAAATGTATAATAATGGAAAGAAAGTCCGTGGTAGCTGGATCATTGTGAAAGAAGGTAGCAGGCCATTGTTAGGACGTGACCTAATGAAGAAACTGGGATTTTACATTGCGTCTATTAATGAAATAAGAGCAGATGATGAAATTCAAGCGTTGGTTAAGCAATATGATTCTCTATTTGACAAAAACTTGGGCGAGTATAAATACGAGGAAATTGAGATTAAATTAAAGGAGAACGTTCAACCGATTTTTTTAAAGCCAAGGCCGGTTCCCCTAGCGATTCGAAAAAAGCTTGAATTGCAATTAAGTAAATTAGAAAAGGAAGGAGTCATTGAATTGCGGACTAGTAACCCGTGGGGTACTCCTTTGGTGCCAATCTTAAAGGAAGACGGTTCGATTAGAATCTGTGCTGATTATAAAATCACAATTAATAAAGTCATTGAAGATGTCAAGTATCCACTTCCACGTATTGAGGAGCTTTTCGCAGCGCTCAGTGGAGGAGAAAGATATACGAAGCTGGATATGACTGCCGCATACAATCAACTGGTACTATCGGAGGAAGCAAGAAGTCTATTGGCTTGGAGCACTCATCGGGGTATTTACGTAATGAATCGATTACCTTTTGGGATCAAACCGGCGTGTGCCATTTTTCAAAGAATAGTCGAGAAAGTACTGCTAGGCGCAGAAGGAGTTATTAATTTCTTGGACGACATCGTAGTGACGGGTAGAACGAAGGAAGAACATTTAAAAAAATTTAGGGGAAGTTTTCAGACGACTGCAAGATGCAGGTTTCAAATTGAATTTTAAAAAATGTTCATTCTTCAGTGCAGAAATTCGTTATTTGGGTCACATTATTGACAAAAAGGGTTTAAGGAAAAATCCAGAAAAAATCGAGGCAATTATCAAGGCACGCAGGCCGTCGAACGTCTCAGAGGTCCAAGCGTTTCTAGGGATGGTGAATTATTATGCGAAGTTTGTACCTAGAATATCTGATATTTTATCACCGATTTATGAAAGGCTGAGAACAAACAAATTTGAATGGAACAACCAATGCGAAAGGGCTTTTGTGAAAATCAAATCAGAGATGACGACGGATCGTTGTTTAATTCATTTTAATCCCGATTTAGAAATTAAGCTAAATTGTGACGCGTCCAAAATTGGCATTGGAGCCGTTCTTCTGCACGTGCTACCAGATGGTTCGGAAAAACCAATAGCTTTTGCATCGAGAACATTGCGAGACGCAGAAAAAAATTATTCTGTTATCCATAAGGAGGCGCTGGCAATTTATTGGTCTGTGAGTAAATTTTATCAATACTTATTGGGAAATGAATTTGTGCTTTGCTCGGATCATAAGCCGTTGCAAGCGCTTTTCGGCGAAAATAAAGGTATTCCGCAAATGGCAGCTGGTCGTTTGCAGCGGTGGGCGCTTTTTTTGAGCGGGTTTAAGTACAAATTCAAGTATATTCGCGGAGAATTAAATTGTGGTGCAGATGGATTGTCAAGACTACCCTTAGAGGGAGTTAAGCAAGAATGCGAGAGCGGTGATTATTTCCATTTTGTGGTAGAAGAACGAGTCCCAATGTCAATCGAACGATTAAGAATTGGTACGAGGCGTGATGGTGTACTCAGTAAATTATATGATTATTGTCGGTATGGTTGGCCGAAAGAAGTTGTTAACGAGCTCAAGCCATTTGCAAATAGAGCGGATGAAATATCTGTAGAGGAAGGAGTTTTGATGTGGGGTTATAGGGTTATAATTCCCGAGAAATTGAGAATGACCATGTTAAAGGAGCTGCACAATTCGCATTTGGGTATGGCTAAAATGAAAGCGTTAGCGCGCCAGTACTGTTGGTGGCCGAGTCTAGACAAACAAATTGAAGAATTTGTAAAAAATTGTACGGCGTGTATGGCTACGGCAAATCAACCAGAAAAAGCTTCTTTGGTGAAATTTCGCGAAGGTAAATTTCCTTATGAAAGAGTTCACATTGACTTTTTAGGTCCGTTCTGTAATAAAATATACCTTTTGATTATAGATGCTTATTCTAGATGGCCGGAAATTTTTGAAATGTCTAAGACGGACACAAATAACACGATAGAAAAGTTGAGGGAATGCTTCGCGAGATTTGGTATACCAAGAATGATCTTTTCGGATAATGGTAGACAATTTGTATCAGAGGAATTCGAACAATTTTGTAAAAAGAATGCAATTGTGCATCGAACATCGGCTCCATATCACCCAGCCACTAATGGGTTGGCTGAAAATGGGGTAGGCGCTTTTAAGAGAGGAATAAAAAAAGCGTTATTAGACAGTAAGGACAAGGACGTTAGCGTGTCCACTCTTATCAATAGATATTTACTGACCTACAGAAATGTAGCACATTCGACGACGGGAGAGACACCTGCAAAGCTCATGTTGGGCAGAAATGCAAGAACTCGACTTGATTTGATAAAAAGGTCAAATGTTGAGAGAGAAAGAGAAAGGCAGATTAGAAATTTCAAGGGGAAGAGAGAGGTAACATTCGATGATGGAGAAATGGTATACGCGAGAGACTATAAAAATCCACAGAAACCGACGTGGTGTAGAGCAAAAATTAAAGAGCGTTTAGGAGAGCGAGTGTACATTTGCACGCCAGAAGGAAATAGTAATCTCAGCTGGAAGAGGCATGTGAATCAGCTGTTAAAAACGGGTAAATTTTATGAAGAAGAGTGTCAAGATAGTTTCAGAACTGGAGATGAAGCGGAAAAGGAAGCGGAAAGTGAAGATGATTTGAATAATAAACCACGCAGAATTAAACCTGTGATGGAAAGGACTTCGTTAAGTCCAGGCACTGAAGAAGGGACAGGAAGATTAAAAGAATCAGAAAGAATACCGACGAACCTGGATGAAGTTCCAGAGCAACCGGTGGAAAAGAGCAGTCCATCGAAGATTATTACACGAGAGGAGAATAGAGATGCAGTGCAGGCGTGGGATGACATGCTTGTGGAGAACTCCGTTACGTCGCAAGGATTAAAAATAAAAAATGTTAATAATACTGATGGGAAGGTAAATCAAAGAGCAAAGCGAATAAGTAAAAGGCCTGTAAGATTAAACCTGTAAGAGACTAAACAATGGTTGTAAACCTTTGAAGGTAATTGTTATCTTAAAAGGGAGGAATGTGATATATTCACGTCTAAGATAGTGGTAGCTGTGATACGCAAGCGCAGAATATCTAAGCATAACGCTCACGGGTTACCGTAACAGAGTGAGTTGCTCATTAGCCTTCTTCCTGCTCACACGTAAATAAAGATATCGTCTCTTTAGCACACACACGAGTCATACCTTCTATTCTCTTACTGAATCCCCCCCCCCGGCAAAACATTATAGTAGGTGAGCGTTTATAAATATCGAGTTATCTAAAGAATCAATATCTTTGATATTCATGTATTGTTATGGTTTGGATAACCTTTAATGAATTTGCATAGATATTGATTGCTAGAAATAAAGTGAATAGGTTATAGCTACATTCGTTATGTATAGGTATAGTATATCTATAGGGTTATATTAATGGACGATAGCATTCCGACTATCCCGACGTGAAAGATATTCAAGGTCATTATTACACCTCTACGCTTTCGAAGGTGTCTGACCGATCGATTACGCTCTCGCGCATATCTCTATCGTCCGGATGTCGTTGCTGAAAAAAGATAACCACAAAAGAGCAGAGTAGATACGCCGACTCGATCCTCTCTCTCTTTCTCTTATACTCCGTGTGTGGTTATACAAACCATGCGCGCGCGTGTGTGTACTTGACATTAAAGCTCTCGGTACTTTGCCGTTTAACCTTGAAAAGCCCACCCTCCGAGCAAACTTTAAGTACCAAAATCGCCCACGGAGCGTTCGCAGCGGGTGGCTTTATTCCCATGTGTGTTGGTAGTGCGTGAATATCCAGCCGTTTATATACGTGCATATATTCGAGCGATCGGCGTACGCGTATCTCCGTCTGTGTTTACTCCTATTATTACAGCCGTTTAGGATTCGAGTTTGCGTTAATTTTGCAACGGTGGATACTCGGGACAGTTGTAAATCAAGCGTATGAAGATGATTTTAAAGGGTCTCGGGGTTGCGGCATAATAGTTGAAACACCCGAATGTACAAAGTTTCGTGTATTCTATATTGCTCCACTCACGTCCAAGCGCGTGTGTAAAAAGCTCCAACCGTGGGGGGTTACGCTGCGGCGGAGGAACGGAAAACTCGTTGGGCGAGAGAGGGCACAGAGATAAGTGAGGTTAGGTTTGGTTCGTCGTTTCTTTTCTCGGGTGTTTTGGGCTCCGGTTGAGAAAAAAAAAACAATGGCACGATCGAGAAATTGAAACGAAGCTAAGGGATAATTCGCGGTTGGAGTGCCGTGGTGTTTTGAGTGCACGAAGGACGCAAAAGTACTATTGATGGTCGTCTCGGGCGGTATGGTGCAACGGCAAATTGCGCCGAGGCGCAATGTCAGGATACTGCTCGTCGGTGACCGGGGTGTCGGCAAAACGTCACTCATACTCTCCCTCGTCAGTGAGGAATATGCCGAGGAAGTACCCAGCAAGGCTGAAGAAATTACGATACCTGCTGATGTTACGCCCGAACAAGTACCAACGCACATCGTCGATTATTCCGGTGAGTACAGAGGATCGTGATTAAGCACACATACATACATACATATATAATATATGTACAGTGGTTTTCGAAGTAATTTGCTGATCTCATCATTATCTCTTGATTATACAGCGACTGAACAAACGGAAGATCAACTTATGGACGAGATACAAAAGGCGCATGTAATTTGTATCGTCTACTCCGTCGATGACGAAGACACTTTGGACCGGGCAGCTACCTATTGGCTTCCACTGGTCAGAAAATGCTCTTCGAGCAATAGATGTCCGGTCGTTTTAGTGGGAAATAAAATTGATCGTGTCGATTACTCCACCATCGAGGTTAGTCACCCGAGGATCAGTTTTGTACTCATGAAAATACTAAGGTTTATGATCCTCTTTCTTTTTCAGGCCGTATATCCAATCATGAAAGAATTTTCTGAAATAGAAAGTTGCATCGAGGTAAAATTCTATCATTCTTCGGGTGGGAGTCGCTAGGGATATCATAGAATTGTATTAAAACATAAATCGGTACATATTTTCTTTCAGTGTTCGGCGAAAACTCTGCAGAATATATCGGAAATGTTTTATTATGCACAAAAAGCTGTATTGCATCCCACAACGCCTCTATACAATTATGATACGCAGGAATTGACTGAGGAATGCAAAACAGCGCTTCAGAGAATATTTAAAGTAAGTAATCGTTGTTCATATTGCAACTTCGATGAAACATCTTACCATATCATCTCAATTTTTGTAGATATGCGATTTCGACAATGATGGCCTATTGAACGATATGGAACTCAATGCGTTTCAACAGTCATGCTTCAATACACCTCTGCAACCTCAAGTTCTCGAGGATGTGAAGGCTGTATTATCAAAAAATATTCAAGATGGTACTTGCAACGGTTTTGTCACGATGAAAGGTAAAAAATTGAAATAAAGATATCAATTGTTTCGTAAAATTTAATCGACTAATTTGAAATATTTCATTTTTTTTTTTCAATTGTTTCCAGGTTTTATGTATCTTCAATGTCTGTTCATACAGCGTGGAAGAAACGAAACGACATGGGCAGTGCTGAGAAAATTTGGCTATGACAATGAACTTCAAATGTCGAAAGAGTACATTCATCCGCCGTGAGTATAAAAAAAGTGTTCATCTTTTAACAAGACTTCAATAAATATGTAAATAAAAATATTTAGATAAACGAATGGTGCATGATAGACACGAATAATTTTGTCAGATTAAAAGTACCAGCAGGATGCTCGACAGAGCTTTCGCACAAGGGGCAAGAATTTTTAACAATTTTATTCATGCAACACGATCGAGATCGCGATGGTGCGCTATCTCCGCCCGAAATGGAATCCTTATTCTCTCGCTGTCTGTCGATACCATGGAGCGACGAATACAAGCACATGGTGCCTACGAATGAAAAAGTATTGGGGAAATACGATTAATTGCAATTATCGGCGGATTCGTGAAACAAACGTATCTAACAAATATTGTAAATTTTCAGGGTTGGATGACTTACCAAGGCTACATGTGCCAATGGGCCTTTCTGACGCTTACAAACGTGCGCAAAACTCTCGAGTACATGGCCTATCTTGGCTACAATATGTACAACAACGAGTGTCAAACCAGTGCAATAACAATAACGCGCGAGAAAAAATTGGATCTAGCGAAGAAACAGTCGAGCAGAAACGTTTACTGTTGTCACGTTATAGGACCAAAATGCAGTGGAAAGACGACACTCTGTAGGAGTCTCGTTGATCCGAAACTTGAGGTGATTGTCGTTTAATTATTTTCACGCATCTATGGAGCAACGATAATCATACGTTGGTAAATTTCAGAAATTGACTGACGACAAAGTCCCACCAAAATCTCACGTAACCGTGAACACCGTTCACGTATACGGTCAAGAAAAAACCATTATTCTACGCGATATAAACATAATGAACGTTCAAGATGCCTTAACTCCATCACAAATTCAATGCGACGCAGCTGCCCTCGTGTACGACGCCAGCAATCCAAAGTCTTTCGAGTACATCGCACGGATTTACATTGTGAGGAAAACATTATGTTCCATTTCATAAATACCGCAGATTTATTTCCGGTTTACAATTTATCGCCCAAAAGGTGGAAAAACGTGAATTCGTCCATGGGCCATCATTTTTAAACGTAGAATTTACTTTTCCAATTGATCTAGTTGCACATAGTCACTCGACAAAAAAAGATTGCCATTTTAACCGGTTTAATCGACGTCGGATAATTCTTCACAGAAATACTTTGCGGACAGTAAAATTCCCGTGCTCGTTGTGGCAAACAAGAGTGATCTTTCCGAGGTGAAGCAGGAGTACTTGCTTCAACCAGCGAGTTTTTGCAGCAAGTACAAGCTAATGCCACCACAGCCATACAGCACAACACGCACGGTACGACCTGAGATATTCGTCAAACTGGCAACAATGGCCGCATTTCCGTAAGTATATTTTAATTTCCTCATTAAAAACATAAACACAGGAAAAGAAAGTCCCTTACCTCTCTCTACATCTATTTCGATAAAGATGCATAAAGAATGACTTGCTATGCGGCGAACATTATTAGATCGCTTAATCGAAAAGAAACAAAAAAAAAAAAATTGGGAGAAACGATTTAAATATTGCTGTAGTAAAGTTACGAACTAGATTGCAAAGCGGTTTATGGAAATATCCCTTTTTCACGCTCCAATTTCTTTATCGCTCCACGCTCCCTCCTCCGAACAAAAGCGTGTTTGACGATCACACTGTATTTGTCACGTTGAATTATTTTCTTTTGAACGGTCGAGAGACAGAACAGAAAATATTAAAAGAAATGTAACTGTATCGTGGAAATTTTAACGGTTTAAATATCACGTTGCAATCATCGAAGTCCTGTGCACCGGTAATGAAAGTACGAAAGTAACGAATCGAAGAAAAATTGCAAATAGCGATACATAGAACTTTCTGACAAAGAGAAAAGAAAATAGACACTAACGAAGAGCAATTTCGTGTTTAGCCGCTTTCAAGCAGCGTGGGTATTATTTTACAAACACAGGTTGGTTCAATATTTCACTGTATTCAAATTTATAGTAGGCACGTCATAGGCTTTTCAAACAAATCATACGAATCACTGTTTAATTCCGCTGGGGGGCAAATATAAAAAATGAAAGCTTATGGGCTTACATATACGTGCCTCTCTATCTCTGTGTAAATATGTCGCTCTAATCATCTCTTCTCACGTATAAAAAGACTATTGCCAAAACAATAAATAAGTCCTCGAACGAATGAAAATGACGAATCGCGTTGACTTCCCATCGCTTCGTTGACAATCCATTGTTGACCATTTTTCGACCTCTTTTTCAGTCCTTTGAGGCGAATGGTCCACATGTTGCTTATCAATCCTGCACCTACCGAATGGTGCAGTTCTTTCACAAGGTTTTCGTTTATCTTTTCTTTTCTTCGTACATTCAGTTTGTCGATTTTCATTCTTTCTCTTAATATCATAATTTTCCTCTTCTTTCTTGCCAATATCTTTTCTTTTCCTTTTCGCGTGCTTCGTCGTCATGATTAACGATAAAACAATGAAGGAACGATGTTATTAACCGTTGGTCTTGCATTGCATGTAGCATGTTAGGCGATAAAATCTTCTTAACTGGCTCTCTTGACACACCTAATCTTCCTTTGCACGACATTTCTGTTTTCCAAGCTTTTCGATGAATGTTCGTGTTATGCCAAAGAGTAGAGAACAAAATAGAAGAACCCAAAAATAAAAAACAGGAATTGCATCAACGTACGATAAAATCAAGCAATCTATCGTGTAAATAAAGATCATTATTGATAAAACAATCCTCGTCTGGTACAGACAGTAAACAGAGTTGGGAAATTGTTATCCAAATGATTATTCGAGTAATATAATTAATCGACTGAATCATTGATAAATGCAATATTTGCAACACTTGGTTCATCCACAATATTCTATCATTAATTTATTATTCATTCGGCGTTCGTCAATTAATTATAGAAAATAAAAACGTTCATCGTTCGATCGTTATCCAACTCTGATAGTAAATCTTTGATTTTAATCGAGGCAAAGATTCTTATCGTACGATGAAGAATTGTAAGAAAGTAACATGAACGTATTATCGTTTGCGACTCGCAGTCTAGACCATTGTTTCTCTCGTTACAGGCATATGAAGCAATTTGGTTTGATACAAGGGGATTCCGTTGTTTGGTGGAAAGCTGGATTGGGCATCGCAGCAGCAACGGTCGCCGGTTTCATGATGATGAGAGTTCTCAATACCGACAAAAGATAGTCTACCATATTATTATTATTATTATTTTCTTTTTTTTGTTCCTCGTCCTTCTCGCCCCTTTTCCCTTCCTATCGTATTCGTAAAGGCCCCGTTGTTTTAAAATACCAATCTCGCATACACGCGTTAACTTAATAAACCACTATTCCGAAATCGTCGACTTTCGCGCAATAGTCTTTTTGGACGAGATCCTAGAGGATCAGGATATTTATTGTTGATTATTCTTTACACGAATCGAAACATTGTTTTTCTTCTCGTCGTGACCGCGAGCCTCTCATACACTGCCACCGGATCTTTATTCTTATTTTTTTAATTTTCTTTTTTCATACTTTGCGGAGTTACAAAGTGTAGTCATCTTATGTCTGGAAAAGAAAACAAAGTACAGATGCTTGTTTATAGTGTTGTTCTTGATGATAATTATTGAATCAATGTACCAAAAGAAAAAAGGATTGACGACGAAGTCTCGATGAGACATGGATACGAACCGTATCTTCTCTTGCAATCGAGGACCGAACGTTTCAGAGGTTCGCAGCTCTGCAAATCATTCTGCGATATAGCACATTCCAACAGATGTTGTTGCTCCGCCACGCAAGGTAAGGAATCTTCAGGACTTGCGGGATAAGTTTGGGTCGGTGGATCGTTGCGTCCTGTTATTTTGTCTCCGATAACAGTGCCCTGGGTGAAAATGAGATGCCTTCTTGTTAGAGTAGTGGTGATATTTGTAGTATGGAACAATTCTCATCGACAATTATGATTTCAATATCGAAATTTATTCAGCCAATGATCACGAGTTACTCCTCTCTCACATCCCAATTATGAGAGATTTTGTACCGCTGCAACACCAGCTGCTGTTCCAGCAAATTGGCCAAGAGCTCCAGGCTGTCGAGGCTGCACAATTATGATATCCGTTCTGCAACAAAAATCCACCATGTATTGGTTCTTCAACGAAGGATGTTTTCTCCCCCAAGTTGCAATAACACGTAAAAAATGAATTTTTCAACATATTTACGACTAATTTTTATTTATTTCTTCTCTTCAACATTACACAACTCTATACATTTGTTGCTTTTAAATTACATCCCCTTGATTTTCTGGTGAAGGTTTTAAAAAAAAGAACAATACAGGAACATCTCCTATTAAAAAAAAAAACGAACTTTTTTGGAAATATGTCACTGCTAATTTTCCATTAGTTCTATCCAATCAATTTAGATATCTGAAACAAGAAAGGAATAACCGTTAGATTTATAGCTGTAATTTTTCGAACGTTTAGTACAATATGACGTAAATTTGAAGATTGTTACTGACTGTTGGCAGATTTGCATTGACGCATTGCCTCGTTGAAGCCCTCGCAGAGGGTCAGGTCTGATTGATTGGTGGCGCACTCTAGGAACTGTTTGATTTCCCAAGCGCAAGCACCACCAGGTTGCGGTGCTGCTCCTGGATAAGCTGATTGAATTGGAGCAGGCGCAGCTGGTGCTGCTGCCTGTGCTGGCTCGCTGGAGCCTCCGCTGAAGAGGCCAGTCATAGCGTGTCCGATGGTATGACCAACTGCTGACCCAATTGCTACACCACCAGCGGTAGCTGCCATTTGTCCCATAAGGGAAGGCCCTTGTTGTGTAGGGGCAACCATCGGGGAAGATGGTGCAGGTGCAGCATGGGCTGGTACTTGCGCCGGTGGAGCAGCCGCCCTTGCGGGTGCGGCCCTCGAGGCTGGCCTCACACTACGTTTCGAAAGGAGAAATAAAGATTCGTAAGGTTTAAATTTTCCATGAAAAAATATGTCATCTAGTCGCGAAATGTCTATTCTCTATTGATTTGAACTTTGGACTTCCTACGTCACAGAGTCAGAAGCCCTAGACCTTGTGACTGTGACGTAACAGCCTCATTTTTTTGTTCGTAGAGGTTAGCCGAATATTCATCGGAATATCGAAATATGGAGGATAGATAATTTTTTATTATTCACTTACGTTCTGGGTGGTGGGCCCGATGCGCGTCCTCGTCGTGGCATGTTTCAAGTTTTATTTGTAACACGAAGTAGCGTTAAGAAAGTTTTCACTTATCACGTCTTAGCACGTTGAAATTCACTTTGTGACTGATTTTTCTCGTGAGACTCGGGCACCGTATTCGATCGCGGGGAGCGTTGCGTCACTGTTCGGTTCGTAGTGGGGGTAAATACAATATATATGTATATAAAGAATTGCACTAGAATTTCAGGGTTCGCGAAATTTCTAGAATCTGGCAGAGGACAGCGGAAATCCCGCTTGGAACCGGAAATAGAGCAACGGTAAGTAGAATGCGAGGGGTAAAAGAATCAATACCGGAAATTCCGGCGAATCGTCGAAGGAAACAACGCTTTCGTATATCGATAAATGAAAACGCTTCTTTCACACTTATCTTTCCGTTCGTTCCGGCCGTCAGCGCCATTCCTTGGAAGCGGCGAATACTCCAAACTAATTTCGAGTCGCGAACGGACATCGGCCCACAAATTTTATTTATCGATGTAACGGACATTCCAAATTTTCACAATATGAGAATTAATTTTGCTTATCGAGGTTATAGTCGAAATCAACAAGAAGTGACTCTCACGTGTCACGCCATATCGTGACGCACGCGTAGAGAGTCGCAATTCTTGTCTCTACATGTGCAATAGTAATTATTTGCGAAGCAACGTTCCAAAAATATCTATTTACCGTTGTGGCATTCCACGAAAAGGGAACGTCGCGAAACATCTACGAAAATCTCGTAATCAATGTTATACGCATTGTATCTGTTATCTGTGAATATATATATAACATGAAAAATATATGTGTAATATATAGATATAGGTATAGCATAGAACAATTATATATAAGAGATTTCACGAGATTGAATCGTGAATTTTCGAATTATAATTAGAATTATACATAATGGGATAACCTCGAATTCCAATATGCTGATTTATCCTCGCTTATAACCGATCATTCTTCAACCTCTCAATGATTCAGCATACCTTTTGTTAGGTAGGGGTGGTGTAGATTTTTGAGAACCTGCGTGACCATGAGTCGATGATTTCCCAGCACCACCGGTACGTTTTCTACTCGACATGATTCTTGTTTTTGAAAATGAAAAAATATTTCAGAATTTATAAAAACATAATCTAAAAAAAGGTTGTGGCGTTGCGCTACAAACTGAGACGTCAATTTCGAAAAGAAATATTTGAAACCCGCGATCAAGCTATCGAAATTTTGGTGCAACGTATGTCAAGATATTGCATCATAAAATCCTTTATTTTTTGTATATTTATTAAAAATCTGGTAATTTTCCGCAAAATAATAATTTCGATGTATCAATATAGCGAGATAAACAATTTGAAAGTATAACATGTTTATGTTTTATTACTGGATATGGCAGAAAGGTCGACAGGGTTGCCTGAGCACCCGAAAGATGGCGCCCGAGTGTTGAGTCAGTGAAAGAAGACGATTTCTAAAGACTAATGTGGGAAACGATGCGGTGGTAGCAAGTAGTCTATGAGTAGCCGACCAACGACAATAGGAGTGCAATGTTATCGACGAAAGACTCGTGAACGTGGTGAGACACATTTCATTCAAGATATTGTACGCTACATGAACATAAATATATATAAAATCCTTTTTTTTCGAATATTTATTAAAAATCTAGTAATTTTCCACAAAATAGTAAATTCGATGTATCAATATAGCGAGATAAACAATTTGAAAGTATAAAATATTTACGTTTTATTACTGGATATGGCAGAGAGTTCGACAGGGTTGCGCGACTACCCGAGAGATGGCGCTCGTGTATCGAGTTAGTGAAAAAAGACGATCGCTACAGACTAGGTCTGGGAAACGATGCAACGGTAGCAAATAGTCCATGAGTAGCCGACCAACGACAATAGGAGCGCAATGTTATCGACGAAAGCCTCGTGAACGCAGTGAGACGCATTTCATTCAAGATATTGTACGCTACATGAACATAAATGTATATAAAATCCTTTTTGTTCGTATAATTAATAAAAATCTAGTAATTCTCCACAAAATAGTAAATTCGATGTATCAATATAGCAAGATAAACAATTTGAAAGTATAAAATATTTACGTTTTATTACTGGATATGGCAGAGAGATCGACAGGGTTGCGTGAGCACCCGAGAGATGGCGCGCGTGTATCGAGTTAGAGAAAGAAGACGATCGCTACAGACTAGGTGTGGGAAACGATGCAACGGTAGCAAGTAGTCCATGAGTAGCCGACCAACGACAATAGGAGCGCAATGTTATCGACGAGAGACTCGTCAACGTGGTGAGAGTCATTTAATTCAAGATATTATACGCTACGTGAATATAAATGTATATAAAATCCTTTTTTTTTCGTATATTTATTAAAAATCTAGTAATTTTCCACAAAATAGTAAATTCGATGTATAAATATAGCAAGATAAACAATTTGAAAGTATAAAATATTTACGTTTTATTACTGGATATGGCAGAGAGATCGATAGGGTTGCGTGGGCACCCCAGAGATGGCGCTCGCGTCCCAAGTTAGAGAAAGAAGACGATCGCTACTGACTAGGTGTGGGAAACGATGCAACGGTAGCAAGTAGTCCATGAGTAGCCGACCAACGACAATAGGAGCGCAATGTTTTCGACGCGAGACTCTTGAATGCTGCGAGGCGCATTTCGCTCAAGATATTGTACGATACATGAACATAAATGTACATAATTGGAGAGGAGATATCGAGCGAGGACGCAAGCGCAGTTCAATTACCCCAGTAGAATGACTCGGTCATATATGTAGGGGTAAGTATTCGTGATAGACGTGAAATCTTTTTTACGCGTGAAGTTATGTGAAACACGATAATTATGTTACTACGTAGTATTAATATTACGCTTTTGGGCCAACAGGCATACATCGTACGCTGTCTAATCGGAATTACATTAGTATATTCTCGGTATCGAGAAATTTACGTCGTATGGTCGTATGACCGACGTGTAACGACCTCTGTCGAGTTTGTTTTTAAAAAAACTCAAGTAATACATCGATGAGTCTCTGCGTAGCCTTTTTCAGGGCTACACTCACGTCGCGGTCACGAAAGAGACAGAGGGAGAGAGAAAACAGGTTCGTTGATCTTGCTGGCGAGCGCGTCTGCAGCTGTATTCTATCGTTACACATATCAGTGGCAACAGCCGCTGTTGATAATTACTAAACGAGGCGACGACCTTCGAGACTTTTTTTTAATCGCTTTTCGACATTGATTTAAATATATTCTTTAAATTATGCGGGAATGACTTGGTCGAAAAATTTAATATGCATACACACATGTATGCATGAATCTAATTTTTAAATCGACTTGTTCGCACTTGCAGATACACCACGTTACCGTCGATCCTGTAACTTCGTTACGTTGGTGATCGGAATTAAGAGTGGAAAACCTCGTGATTCGACAATTAAGAAATAATCGAAGGTCGACCCTGGGAGAATTCACGAGACTGAAGAAACGTACTGGATATCGATTTCTTTTTTTTGCCACAGAACTCCTTGTCTAATGGCTATGTATCTCCGAGTGGCCTCTTATCATTCATAGAAGTGCCTTGAAACGCGTTTCCGCCTCGCCGTGCATGAGCGCGCTCATAACCTCACTTCGTACGCGGGAACTGCACGGAACCTCTGCGCTTCCGGTGTCGGCCGCGTGGGGGATGCACGCTCGGTCCAGGTCGCCATCTTGATCATCGAGCATTTGCCAATATTATTGTATACATTACCAACGGATTCAGAGAACTATAGAAGGAACTTGCTTATGCTGCGATTGAAGCGAAGTTTTTTCCAGCGGATTTTGCCACTTGGAGTCGCAGCAGTTGATTGTGACGTAACTTGGGATTGTATACGCTCCGTAGGTGGAATCGCGTGAACGTAAACGCTCTGCTGTCCTTAAATTCACAGCTTTGAGAGTCGAACAATCGAAATCCGCTTGAATAATTTCTTTTTTCATTATTTTTTAAAGATTATTTTCTAACTGCGTGCATATAGAGACATTTTATATTGCATAAATATTAACCTAAACGAACAAGAAAAATGCCAGGAGTTTTAATTTACTACATTACATTCTGCGTTTATAACAATTAACAATATATTAGGGAAAAAGGAGGGAATTCAGTTTGTCATGTCGCTAGTGACTAGGGTGCCAACTCTAGCATTCCTGCTTCGTTTTGTAAGAAGTATGTAACAAAATTCATTATAAGACATTTTCCGAAGTCGTAGAGTTTGCGTTTCCAATCTTAAGATAGTTCTATCGTTTTATCGCTTGCTTAAGATTTTATTGAAAATTTGGATTCTTTGATGTCATATGTACGTGTGTAATAATTTTTGGAAGGTTTTACCACGCGGAAGTTGAGATATTTATTGGTGAAATTCCGAATTTTCGGTAGTTTCTCATAAGAGCGCGTGTTAAAAGTTGCATTTTCATTCATAAATATCTTGGCTTCTACTCGGTGAAGCCTTCTAAAACTTTGCATACATTTTTATGCAACAACAAAGAAGCTTTATTCACTTTTTCAAAAAAATCTAAAGAAAGAAAATTTTCGCAATTTTTGTAATTATACAGCAAGTACGTATTACCTTGAATGACCTTGAATTTAGAGTATGTTGTTCTTTAATCAGTGTGCAACAATTTTTCTTTATTAACTTGAGGCCGCAAACCATTTTGTATGTGAGAAAAACTGAAAAATAATTTTTCGATTTTAATGTCACGATACAACTACCTTAAGATCGCACGATCAAATGCTCTTCTGTCATCTTTCTTATTTTCTATCATAATCAAAATGAACTTTGATGGCTTATTACTTCATAATCTAAATTCGATTCAAAAGATAATCTGTTTTTTACAATTGTCTGAACTTGTATTATACAGTTAACGTTCTTAGGATTAATATTATAAATGTCGAATCAATGGGGCGCGACAGTAGCAGCCCAGAAAAAGAGAGTCGGAACAGACACCCCACTGCTTTATTTAATTTTTCAAAAAAATCTAATGAAACAAAATTTTCACAATTTTTGTAATTATACAGCAAGTACGTATTACCTTGAATGACCTTGAATTTGGAGTATGTTGTTCTTTAATCAGTGTGCAACAATTTTTCTTTATTAACTTGAGCCCACAAACCATTTTGTATATGAGAAAAACTGAAAAATAATTTTTCGATTTTAATGTCACGATACAACTACCTTAAGATCGCACGATCAAATGCTCTTCTGTCATCTTTCTTATTTTTTATCATAATCAAAATGAAATTTGATGGCTTATTACTTCATAATCCAAATTCGATTCAAAAGATAATCTATTTTTTACAATTGTCTGAACTTGTATTATGCTGTTAACGTTCTTAGGATTAATATTATAAATGTCGAATCAATGGGGCGCGACAGTAGCAGCTCAGAAAACGAGAGTCAGTGACAGACACCCCACTGCATAACTCGCATTAGACAAAGTGAGAAAGAGCTACTCTCGTGTCAGCTCAGAAAACGAGAGAGTCGCCACGGACACCCCACTGTATACCTAACATTAGAGAAAGCAAGAAGGAGCGCTTGCTCGTCCATGATTGGTGAGAGAGGAAGCGGAGCTACGCCATAAAATAGTGTGAGGTCTAAGTAAACGCGTCCGTGTGACCTAATACATTCTTGTAGCGATGCCAGCGCCACCAGTAACTGGGGTACCAAAGTTCATTGGGGTGCTCAATTTCTCGCGTCACTCCAAGCCTGCGCATGCGCCATCTGCATTTGTTTACATTACTCAAACTTTGACGTCATAACCTCAATTTCTGCAACTTCTGCAAAATAAATAAAAGTCGATAACGTATTAACGAAAATAAAAACATCCTTTCGTAATAAATCATACGTAATATAAATAAAAATAAACAAGAGATAATAAAGATAATAAAATCGCTAAAACCGACGTTCTACGAATTATTATAAATATACATAAACATATATATATACTCTCCATTCTGCATCAAAAATCGACTTCCGTTATTGCACACGGCACGAAAATAAATAAACGAAAACAAAATAGCGAGTTTCGCGTCTCTAACTCGTGACGTTGAGTGTGGGAAGTACGTGGAATCGTTCGAGGGAAAACAAACGATGAAGAAAAAAAAAAAAAAAAAAAAGGAAAAACCTTTGCAAATGTACATGACCTCCGAGAACTCCGAGACTGCGATCGCTCGGTTTCTCCGTGTTAAAATTTACTTTCCCCACTTGGGCGTGGGTAGATCCCAGTGATCCAGCGAGAGGGTCAGTTAGCGAGCGCGTCCTCTCTCTATATCGGTCTTTGCGCAGATACACATACGAGCGTGAAGTATGCGCGATACGTGTGCGCAGGAGAAAAAAATCGTACAAAGAACTCTCGATGGATCATCGAGTGCGTCGATCTCGCAAGCGCCTCGAGAGACCACGAGTGAATAAGTGAGAGAGGAAGAGAGCGAAACAGACTCCCCACCCCCCTCACCCCCACTTCGCGTCATGCGCGGACCTTGATGCTCAGCGGCGACGCAGAAAACGACCGCGTAGCGTGCGCGCTGCATTATTAGCAACGAGCCGCGATAAGTCAAACGCCTCGGTAGACCGCGAGACACATTTATAGAACGAGACGTGCCGATGCGCTTGCCCGAGGATAAACGGCGCAGTAGTTCCATTATATCAACCCTCGTTGCTTTTTCTTTCATATTGACGTCGAAGATATGGTCTCACTTTTCATTACGTTTTCATTATTTTCCAATTATATTTATCATTTTGTTTTTTAAAGGAAATAATTTTTGTTATGTGCAATTAAATAAAGAAAATTCGAAATTCGAATTTTCTTTTTTTTTAGTTTTGTTTTTCAGTTACGGATGAGGACAATGCAAGGACCTTGAGCGGATTTTCATTTTTATAAAAAAAAGTGGAGGAATTATATTTGATATTTCTCACTTTTGTACTATTATACGAAATAATTATATCGAATAATCAACATAAATAATTAAATCGTATATTACGATTAAATAATTAATTGTTATAAAATTATAAAATTAATAAACATATTTTCAAGTAAATTTAATAATTTTCTATTCATCATTAGCATTTATTAATAACAAATACCCTAGACAAACGCAAACTCTCGACGAGTTTAAAAAAAAACGCAACGTCAATGCTAAAAGAAAAATGGTTCCGCTATCGAGTAAAGAATTTAAAAAAACAAAAGTTTTTCTCCGCGCATGCGCATTGCGCATGTATACAAAGCGAGTGTCGCGCCGCTAAGCCGGCGCGAGTGCAAAAGTGCGTCTCGTTTCTGCGCGTGGAACGACCTCTCGCGAACGTACGTGTACAACGAACCGGCATTAATAGCCTAAAGCGAAAAATAGGCTATAGAGTCCGGAGAGACAAAAGATATTCTTTGTCGCTGATACTTGGCCGCAGTGTCATTGTCTTATCGCTTATAACCCTCTTCGCGTTTGTTCGTTACTCTTCTCGACCTAACCCCCACTCCCGCGCGGCCATCAAAGCTTTCTCCGTTCTTTTCTTTATTTTCATTCTTCGCTTCGACCGCTCGACTTATTCCTATTGCTGTGTAACAAAGTATTCTCGCCCCCGATACACTCGACCATTCGACATTATACACACACACACACACACACACACACACACACACACACACACACACACACACACACACACACACACACACACACACACTGTCAATCGTATATGCCTCACTGTGTTTGCGAGGGAACGAGAAGCACGAGTCCCGCGCATTCGTCATAAAGCGAGCCTGAGTCGTTCGTGATTCACAACAGTGTGCGAGACTGTTTACGCGTATATATACGTTACAAGTACGTTTACGAACAAGATGTAGTGCACGTGTACCGCCATAGATTTTATTTTCCTCTCTTTTACTTCACTCGCACATTTAATTTCGTGGGAATACGTTGATGTCGCCCATGTACATGTCACGGTACAAGACGTCACGACTAACCTACGACAGCCGTCGCGAGACAAGTGTACGGGACTGTGATGGCGCTGCAGTGCAGGGCTCGCGCCACCAGCAGCAGCACGGTACACACGTGACTTATACAGCTATATAGTTATATGTCTAGAGACAACGGGAGCGAGAGAGAGAGAGAGGGAGTAATATGACGACAAAGCACGCGGCCACCCGTCGCGCACTCTGTCACTGATGCATCGGCTGCTCACAGCGCAACTGGTCAATTCGCGCGCGTCTCCCGATTGTACACACATCGTTCGCGCGTGTCTCATAAATAACCTCCTCGTACCACGGATCCGTAAAGCTTTTCGATACCCGAACGTTTGTTGTGACTTCGTAAGAAGCTTCGTGTTTCTCGCCCGAGTTACGAACGTGCCCCGGGGATATAAAAACGCGTATAACGAAGAATATTCCTACGAGTCAACGACGAGAAAAGGAGGTTGGAGGCGTGAATATCGACGCGAAGCATGAGGAACCGCTTCGACGTTTTCTTTATATCTTCGTTCTCTAAGTATTTCGGGAGAAAGAGACGTGCGTTGAGCCTATTGCCGGAGTGAATTACGTTACGAATATTCGTGCTACGGCACGTACGTGAAAATATCTTTCATTATTCGAATTGGTTTTCGATTACGACTTTTATTATTTTCTTCTTTTTTATTTTACGATAAATAACACTCGCGTTGGACTCGCGGTGTTGGCTCGTGAAACTGTCATAACGAGATACTTGTTGCATCGTGAAGTTTGTACCTGTCCAAACGAGAAACATCGACCACTATGACGATTCAACTTCAGATTCTTCGCGACGAGAATCATTCCGGTGTTTCGTCCCGCGAGGACTTGGGTGAGTTATTTACTAAATTGATCAATGTTAAGATTAACCAGTCGATCGTTTCTCGAGGCCTGGACGTTGAACAGAAAATACAAATATCACGAGTGAAACGAACGAACTTCTTCCGACGCCATTTTGTCTTCGTCCCTTCCACTTCGAACCTCTTGCGTCATTTCGATGGTGCTTCGTTTCTCGAGGAGAGAAGAAATACTGGAACTTCGTTGATCGAACGTTGAAGGGCTCGCGGATCGAATTTCGCGGGCTCGTGGCGAGGGAGCGTGAAATAAGTGTCGCTCGGCGCGTGGTTCACGTTCGTACCGCCAGGCGGAGTCGTGTCGAACGTACGGGTACCCACGTGTTTTCAATTTCTTGTTCTTTTCTCACGTCGCGTATTTTTCATGGTGTTATACTTTTTTCAATGGCGGTGGATCGTTCGTTGTGTATTTTTATCGTTCGTTTGGAATTAAGGAACGAAATGAGATGAGACGAATATATAAATTTGTGTTTAATTGCTTGTTTTTTTTTTTTTTTACGTCGATTTATGATACTTCGGATGTTAATATAGTTATATGGATGATACGCTCGCTGATGCAACGAGCATGACGAAACCCGAGAATCCGATAAGTCGATTGTACACACACGGTGAGCTCGGATAGCTCGCGGTATGACTCACTTTTTTTCTACCGTCTCGGGCGTTCCGCAGAACCCGTTGACTAATTCGTGTCGAGTAACACGAACGTACGAGCTTACCTCGGGAAAAAATTGGTGAATCATTGGGCTCGAACGAACCTCGACAAAGTCGAACCTCCAGCTGATGAAAATATTTTTACAGATAACGCCGATTACTTTTTATTGACGTAGATTGAAACACGGTCGGTGACGACCGTCGGATAAAAATTGCGGACGTTAATTTTTCTAAAAAAACTTCAATATTTACAAAATTCAAGGAACGTTTATACGAACAATTTTCGTTGTTTAATATTAATTTTTTGTTTGATTAGAAAATAAATAAAAATTGTCGTTTAAAAAATCGTTAGTAACATAAAAATTGATTACAACGAAAATAAAAAAGAAAAATTCTACAAGGTCGTTAAACGTCTCGTTCTAAAAAATGCAATGCGAGTATGGGCGAGGAAATACCAAGATGGCCGACGGAAACGAGAAAATCTTTGAAAGATACGAGTGGGAGGAGAAATGCGAGATATAAATTTGCAGATTTTCCTAATAATATACAGACACCGGAAGGCCCGTGGACCAACTTCCCCAAAATAATATTTTTTCCCTCGTCCCGGGCTATAGCGCGTCGCTACTTGCGTGGAACTCGTTCGCTCCGGTGACCGAGAGAGACGGAGAGAATTGCGCATATCCTGTGGCACGCTGCCAACGAAAGAATTATATATATTTTTATATATATGTGTATAATGGAAAATATATAATTATATTTTAATACAATATTAATTAATATTATATTATATAATTATATATTATATAATATAATAAGGAAAATATTTGTTATAAATATTAAATTAAATATTTATAATATATTATTGTATAATATAATTATATAATTATATTATTATATTATATAATAATATAATATTATTATAATATAATAATATAATTATATATATAATATAATAATATAATTATATTATTATATTATATTATATTATTATATAATGATAATATTATAATAATATAATGATATAATATGTATATAATAACATTATAATAATATATAATAATATAATATATTATATTATATTATTATATAATAATAATATTATAATAACATAATGATATAATATATTATATTATATATTATATTATTATATTAATATATAATATAATTATATATGTAATACATTTGTATATATTTATATATGTGTGTATAATATATATAAAAATATATTACATTAAATGACAGTTTAATTATCCACGTAACTCGATTATGAACAAACATAATAATAATTTTAAAAAAACACATAAATCATGAGGACGACCTAGAGTATCGTTCACACGGTATTTACACGTGACATTAATATTGAAAAATAAAAAAAAAAACCTCGAACACGGAGGATATGGCTCGTGGTAATAACAGCCAAGCGGCAACTTACGTTATTCACAAAAAACCCAGTAGCGCTTCGTCGCCAAGTATTTAAACAAGAAATTGCATCAACTTTTTTATCGACATTTTTATATCAACGTCGACTTTTAATTACGATCGTTCATCGACGTTATTCAAAGTAGCAAGAAACTAATTATTTCCTAATTCGTCAAAAGACAAAAAAAAAGAAAGAACACGCGGTATGTTAATCGTCAAATAATTCACGACGATAATTTTTAATGAATATTAAAAATTCTCGACGCGAATGCATTCTCTCGTATAAACAATTAATTTCGTTCAGGTATTCGTATTCGTTATAAATATACATAATATTTGTAAATAAAACAATAATTGGAAATCAATTGTTGATTTTTGTCTGTTTATAAAATTAAAATAAAATATTTATAAAATTCGAATAAACTCGAAAGAACTCGTAATTCTTTCGACGTTAATTTCGTCGTAAATCGATCGTTGGACATCCCTGGGTCTTGATCACAACGTCCGACACGTGGACAATGTTTTTATTCCTCTCTCTCTCTTTCTCTCTCTCTCTCTCTTTCTCTCTTCGTCAACCCTCTTGATTCATTTATTTCCTCGTACGTTATAACGTTATACAGTGACTCGTATATAACGAGCCATATTTCATCGCGTCTCTTGAAGTACGCCAGATATAGCCAAAGATCCCGGGGACCTCGATATATTCGTTGTAAAAGAGTACATTTTCTATTTTCGTATCGCCAGCGTCGGCGTTAAACGCGTAGATTCGGCATCGTTAACACATGCCCGCGCGCCTATACACACACACATACACGTGTCATACATCACGTTCAACAAAGAATCCCATTTTTAAATATTCCGTAAATACATTCGCGTGTACGTGTAAATTTTCAATGGCGTCAAAAAAAAAAAAAACGTGGATCTCTTCGTCGTGACGAGAAGAGGTCCGACGAATGTTTTTTTTTCTCACACGAAAATACGTTAGTGACCGACTTTATCGATCGGCTCGTTATCTTCAATAGCGTACTTAGGAGTGCTTGACGCTCTAAGGGTGATTTATATATATATACACGGCGTTAGGTAATTCTAGAGCGACAAAAAATTGTTTTCCTCTCAACGAGTCGACTCTTTATTCGTTTATTGACAATTATTTCGTCTCAATGTATACAAAAAGGTGGGAAACGCTGAAAAAAAAAATGTCCGGGGTGGGATTCGAACCCTCGACCCTGGCATTTATCGACGGTTGCGAAAATTTTGAGGTTAGTTTTCAAATTTTCAAACTTTGCGAATTAATATCTCGGTCAATTCTCGTCGTAGGTTAATTTTGAAAAAAGCGTTTTGCTCGTAACGACGTCGACTATCCGGAGATATTTTTTGTGTCTTCGTAATTATCTAACACACAGTACATATGTGTATATATGTGTGTCTCGCTTCGAAAACTTCCATCGCTCTCCCGAACGGACGAGTCGTCAACCTCGTCGGATAAATTTAGAAATATGCCTCGCGCCGATATACCCGTTACGTTAGGATACATAGATAATCGGTTATAACGTGCTTCGTGGCTCGCGAGGCTCTCTCGACGAATCGCACAATGAAATCGTCGTTTCCGCGTCGTATCGCGCGAGCGAGCAAGCGAGAGACGTCCGCGAGGGAAAGAATCTAGAGAAGCGTAAGTACGTACGATAAGCGATGTAGGTCTTTGAAGATTATCGAACGAACGAGGTCATCCCGACGCGTTCCACAGGCTTATTCCATGAAACGCGCGCGCGTCTCGAATCGAGCTCTCGATCGTTTCGCGGCGTATCTCGATATAAGAATTTCGTGAAGATCTTCGTGATTTTCATATTTCATCCATCTATCACATTTTAATTATTTTCATATAATGAAACGTCCTTAGCTAATTAATTCTCGTATCGAACCAATTAATACAATAAATAATTCTTAACGTTCGAGATTCAATTATATTGCTTAATAATTCTTAGACAATGAAATTAAAAAACGAGAAGAATAAAACACAAAATGAATAAAAAATCACGCTTATTCTTTCGTGACGACGATCAATGATGGTGTCATCGTAAAACGAGCCGAAGAAAAACTGTTTCTTTTTTATCATCGTGTTTGTGATTAAATATGTACAAGTGTGAACGAGACTTTTTATTGAGAACAATAACAAAAAAAAAGCAACTCAAGATCGCGTCATCCGTATTACGCGTGCCTCTTGTTTGAGGGAGCGAGGGAGGGGGAAGCCAAGGGGGGGGGGGATCTATTACTGCAGAATTAACATATTTTCATTGTTTGAAAAGCTGGGTCGGCGCTCTCGAGCTACTCGTTTCCATGTCACGAAAGTAATCCAACCACTGAAAATAATCTTTACGATCGTCGAGCACAAAGATTCGACCGTTCACGATTGAATTGAAAGAAAAAAAACGTATTTTTAATAATAATTCAATCGGTTTCAGTCTAAACATTTTTTTTTTAAAGAACGAAGAGAATTATTTTTAACGTTCTTAACATTTTTTTATGAACAAAAATTCTTTTTAATAAGAAATTTGAATTTTGTTTGCTTTTGTAAAATAAACAAAATTCAAATTTCTGTTTCGAATAGAATTTTCGTTGAGACGAGCTAGATGACGAGACGATCTTGTGATGAAAATGATCGAAAAACAAAAGAAATTGCGCAGTACGAGTATTTTTTTTTTAATCGTATTATTTTTTTATCTATTTTCTGTCACGGCCTTGATGATTTTCGTCGCGAACGAATTTGTTATTCGCTATTGGTCAACGAAAGAAAAAGAAGTAAACAAAAACAAAAAATTCCATAGATAAAACAAACCATTTTGGCAAATATTTATTTATCTTCGATCGAGGCTACGCAAGAACATTTGTCACGGGTGTAAGAATTCTTTGTTTTTTCTTCGTTTTTTTTCTTTTCCTCGACTATTCCACGAGTCTTAACAATTTTAATATAAAGCTAATATTTTCTCACCGGTATAGTAGCGCGACGATATTCTCAACGGCTAGTAATTAAAAACGAGTTCCTTTTATCTTTTTCGTTTTTCCCTCCTTTTTTCTTCGATATTACTTTAGAATTATTTAATTTTCTCATTTATCCATTTACTTTACGGTGAACGACGGACGAGGGAATAAAACGAAAAAAAAAGGTCGAGTGTCGAGAGGATACAAAAGTTTCAAGGTCGTCCGGTTCGAAGTATTACCGGTAACTTTGTCAATCTCGTCGGCCGGTCGAAGAAACGATCTCGTTTCTCTTTTCTTCGTCCGGGCCGTCTCGTCGTTGCTTCGTCGCTCGAATTCCATTCCGCACATTCGTATTTCTCTTAGGTGGTGGATCCGGCTCGCGGGCTTTAGGGCAAACGACCTTTAAACCTGTGGCGAGGTCGTTGGCCGTGCGAGAACCATAGATTCGAAGTCGATGTAACAGGTTGATATATATATATATATATGTGTGTGTATATATGTATATACGTACATGCGGGATAGATTAAGTCTTCCCATCGGCCAGCGAAAATTTTCGGGAAAATTGGATATTTAAGGTGGATTAAGATGAATTAAGGTGGATTAAGGATTAAGGTAAAACAATTGGAAAAAATGACAAAAAATATTTTCTTTGTTTTAGAAATGTTGTGCAAAAATTTATTGATAAATTTTATCTTAATTTTAATCTTAATTGGAGGTTATAGAAACGAAAATTTCCCGGGCAACGTGAAAATGTGTGTTGTAATTTTGATATTTTGCAATTTACGTAAATATTCAGTTTTTTTATTTATCTTTTCACTGACGAACTCAAAGAACACGGTATTATAATTGTAATATTAGTGTTGTGCGGGAAATTTCCGATTTCGTAATGTTCAATTGAAGATTTTTTGGACGAATAAAATGTTGACCCTCGGCAGATAAAAAATCAAGGTCAAAATTCGTTTTCGTACAAAAAGACTTTGTAGGGTCATTGCGAAATCGGAAATCTCTCGCTGATGAAGATTATGACCTTATTGTTGCCGATATCTCAAAAATTCTAGGAGAAAAAGGCAAAAAACTCGAAATAACGATTAACCTACTTAAAATCGATAAAATCTTACAAATCAAAAACGAAACCGTGATTTTCCTATCGTATGGGAAATTTGCGATCGACGTAGACTCCTAGAGCTTGAGAAAGGATTAAAATTGACCGGAATTCAAAATGGCCAATTTTGATGAATATCGCGAAACCTCAAAAAATCGACTATTCTCGAGGCTGTATCTCCGTTTCCGTTGGTCCGACAGAAAATTGCACGAACAACTTTTTGAAGAGCTCGCCGAGCACTCGACAACCCGTCTAGGATCATCCGGATAGCTCAATTTTTGTGGCCGTGGCGACATTTCGAATATCGCGATTTTCAAGAACCACAGGACCTGCAAAAAAAACGCTTAGCCAATGAGGTCAAATTTTTTTGCGCCAAAACACCTTTATTTCATCATATTCGTGTTACGCGGGAAATTTCCGATTCGGAAATGATGCTACAAAGCCTTTTTGGATGAAACAAAATTTCGACCTCTCCGGACCTCCCAAAGTCCCGAAAGTAAAATCCGAATATAGACGATCGGCACCTGCCGACGGTCAATTTTTTTGCTCCAAAAAGGCTTTATTTCATCATATTCGTGTTACGCGGGAAATTTCCCATTCGGAAATGATGCTACAAACCCTTTTTGGATGAAACAAAATTTCGACCTCTCCGGACCTCCCAAAGTCCCGAAAGTAAAATCCGAATAGTGACCATCGGTACCTGCCGAGGGGCAACATTTTTTTTCCTCCAAAAAGGCTTTAATTGTAGGTTACGAAATCGGAAATTTCCCGCGCAACACGAATATCACCATTGTAATCTCGATATAAAGCAATTTAAGGAAATATTCAATTTTTCGACCTTTGCATCGAACAAATACAAACGACACGGCCTTATAATCATAACATTCGTATTAATTCGGTTGCTTCAGTTTATCCATGCTCCAAAGTTTTGCCACGCCGGTGTCGATACGTGCCGAATAGTCCAAAGCAACCTTTGTTTTTTTTCGTATACGAATACGAGATTATTATTCGAATTCGATTTTTTGCGTATCCGTAAAGTCTCGTACGGATGGTTACAGTTTATCATATTACTGCACGACCGTTGTGTTTCGATTCGTCATATTTAATTCGTGCCACGACACGCATTCGTCAAACTTCTCCTTCGATTCGCACGTGTTAAAAAAATCAAAACAAAAATAAAAGAAATAAAGAAAAATCGCTTGCAAATGACAAAATCGACGATTCGACGACGTCGAAGTGTCGACTGATGACCGAAGGAAACTCGCGCGCACGCGGATCGTTTCACGTTGGACACGTACGTTTATCGCTTTATTGCTAAATTACGTCCGAGCGTGACTCGTAATATAACGAATACTGTTTATTGAAAACACGCGAAAGGTGTCCGGCTTATCGTTGGGCACTTCGGTCACGTTGAAATTATGATCGTCCATACTTTTGCAATGAAATATCTCGTGTATATATACGTAGATGAGATAATTTTATATATTTTTATAGATAGATAGATAGTAACTTGGTGCATAGCTCTCAGACCGGGGTGATTGTATGCACAGATTCCAATGTACCGGCGTACTTCGTCTTTTTACATATCTTCTCTTCTCCTCATACACATCTCCAGCCTCAATTCTCCAATCTCAATAGGTGGGGGTTTTGAACCATCGAGAGCACAGAAAAAGCACATAGAAAAAATTTATTCGTGTCGGCGGGAATCGAACCCTGGTCCACTGGGTTGTGAATCGGGAACGCTACCACTATGCTACTACCCCTCTTCTATATATTTTTTTTATATAATCAATTAGAGTTTTTATTTTAAATTGTTTTTAGTTATATAATTTTATTATACATATATTTAATGTTTATAATAATATAATATATATATATAATTATTATTAAACGATTTGTAAATAAAATACAATTATAGGAATATAGTTTTATAACAAATATGTATTATATTTGTTTACGTACCACCTATGTGTGGTTTCGAACCATCGAGAGCACAGAAAAAGCACATAGAAAAAATTTATCCCTGTCGGCGGGAATCGAACCCTGGTCCACTGGGTTGTGAGTCAGGAACGCTACCTCTATACTACTACCCCTCTTCTATATATTTTTTTTATATGGTCAATTAGAGATTGAATTTTTAATTTGTTTTAGGTATATAATTTTAGTATACATATATTTAATGTTTATAATAATATTATATATATATAATTATTATTAAACGATTTAATAAAAATAAAAAAATTATGGCAATATAGTTTTATAACAAATATATATGTATATATTTGTTTACGTGTACGTTTGTGTGGCCATTTGTTTATATCTCGTATTTACAAAAATAGAAAAGATTATTAGGTAATTACAATCACAGTTATCACACGTTATTGACAACAAAATCTTTAACTTTAAAGTTTATTTTAATCGTGTACATTCGACGATAAATAATGAAAGTTTTGTAGTAAACATTTGGAAAATCGGATTTCAAATTTTGCTTTCAAATTTTAATTTCCTCCTGTCTAATTTCTTATCTACCGATTAAATTTTGTATTTAATAAGAATTTAAAAAAAACTTAATATTCACGTTAAACTGAGTTAATTAAAAAAAACAATTAATTACATCGATTGTGTTAAATTGAAAAAATGATGGAAAAATTGTTATCCCGAAAATCCGTGATTTTATAAATGTCGTATCTACCATAACAATCGAGACAACAACAAACAAAAAAGGAAAGTAAACAATTCTTTTTTTAAGTCCATCGTAAAAAGTGTCAAAAAATTGTCACGTGGTCAACAATTTTCATTCTAACCTTTAACGTTCCACGACCCCCGTCGTTACGTCCTTATCCCACTCTCTCTCTCTCGCGTTCGCTCTAATAGCGAACACCCAGTTCTAAGTTTTCCCGTTACGCTCGTCGTACGAGAAACAGAGAGAGAGAGAGATGGTCCACGATTACGGGTAAAAGTCCCTCGTGCGCGCATTCTCGTTCGGGACAAGGAAAAGGAGGAGTCCATACACGTGAGAAAAACTCTCGTGGCATAGGTGAACCCTCTACCGTCTCCACTTTGTACTACTCCATCATCTTACGTTTTAACGCCGGGTGGTGGCGCTGCGTCGTGTATGCCCCTCGGCTCTCTCTCTCTCTCTCTCGTATCGAGGACGAGCCGTCCGATTACGCTCGGTCCCACCGCCCTGGCGGTAAAGAACGATCGAGAGAGACGAAGAGAGAAAAAGAGAGAAAGACAGAGAGCAACGGTTAAACATTGCCGGTTTTCTGACGTTGCCGCTATATAAGTATATATATGTGTATATATATATATACATATATACATATATATAATTCATCGTGATGCGATGATGGTGTATGGCACTGCTTTGCCTCGAAGGAGGTAAAAGTAACGGAGCGGGCGAGTAACGGGCCGAATTTAATGCCTCCCATCCTCTCGAGTTGCCTCGCACTCGACCCCGAGAATGGAAAACGTTCGTGTGCGTGATCGCGCGAGAATTTAACGTTGTTGTTGTTTTTTTTTTCTTTAAGATTTTTTTTTTTCATTCGAATTCAAGAATTCTTAGGAGACCTTACATCGTTCCCGGGGGAGGATCCGTTCGTTGGGAATTGGAAACGTAATGTATACGGTTTGGTATGATGCAAGTGGGATTATGAGGTAATTCTAGGGGGGATAGTACGTTTATCGGACGAATGGATGGAAAGCAATGCGATTTTAAGGATGTTTTTGTTTTGAATAAAGAGGGAGTTTGGGATTTGCGGGTTTTTTGAAAGTTGGTGCTCGACTGTGGGGACGCGTGCGAGAAGGTTTGGGGCGATTGGAAATTTTCTGTACGACACGATGATTTGTTATTTTGGGTTTTTTGCTATTTGTCTGTTCAAGAGCGAAGGTAAAAATTCTGTTTTTTTTTCAGATTTTGAGCGATAGATTGTTACAAATGTAATATTCATGTTGGATGGGAATTTTCCGATTTTGTAACGTATCCAAGTTTTTTGGACGAAACAGAATTTTGACTTAACGGGGGACATCTAGTTGAAATTTGCAAAAAATCGATTTTTTTTTCATTTTCTAAAAGTACAATATCTTATGAGTATTTTCTGACTAATTGCATTTAAATCGCATCATTATTCGCCGAAATACATAACTTTGAAGGAAGCTGTGTTAGAGCCATACAAAGTAAGTAGGTAAAACTTTAAACTCGTTTTTCTCGAAACCACGTTTTCGAAAACGGTGATCAGCTCGAGAACGGCTTTACCGATCGGGTTTAAATTTATATCACTTCTTCTATATATAGTTGTCCTCCGAATGAACAAAGGATTTTTTTTTTGGACAATTATTTTTTTTTTTATAGTAAAAAATGTAAGTGAAATTTTGGTCAAAACAACATTTTTGACTTTCAACGTCCGCCATTTTGTGAAAAATGGAAATTTTTCAAAACCCTTCGTTCAACCGGAGCATTATATCATTAACTAAAGATCCCCCCCTGCTTCGTTGGTTTCAGATAATCCGTTGCAGCGCGGGAGTGATCACCGCAAAATCTGTTTTTTTTTTCAGCGTCTTCGGCCGTTGATATATAACGGCTTATTTTTAAATATATTTCTTTGAAAAAATTATAATGTTTACACTAAATATATATCTTTTATACGGAAGAACTTTTGTTATCAATTATTTTATCGTTTGGCCAAAAAAAAATCGGAAAAAGGCCTTTTTTACCTTTCCAACTAGACCTCACTCCTTAAGGTAGTCCTATCGTTACAGCGTTTCCGTTACATTTCACTGAAAATTTTCAGAAACGTTCTTTGATGTCATATGTATATGTGTGTAAAATTTCAGGGGCCGTTATCGACTCAAAAATCACGATATTTATTCTTGAAAATCGTCACTTTTCGCCATCTCCCATAAGAGCCCGTGTTAAATATCGCAACATTATACAACGAGTATCTCGATCATTTGGTCGATGAAGCCTGTTGAAATTTTGCATACATTTTTATACGACATCAAAGAAGCTTCGATTAGTTTTTATAACAAATCTTATGGAAACAAAAATTCATGATTTTGTTTATTATATAACAAATAAACTTTCCGTAGGATCAATTTGAATTTTGAGTACGTTGTTCTTTAGTCGATTAGCAACAACTTTTCTTAATGAACTTTAACGCTTGGTCCACTTCCAATGTGAGAAAAAAACGGGAATAAAATTTTAATCCCCCACCCAACGATAGGGCTACCTTAAAATGTTAAAAATCTATAGCGACGATTCACATCCCGGACTTGAATAAAATCAAATCTGGTTTCTCGTTTAAAAATACTTTATTTTTTCAATTTGCCACAATTTACCAATAAAAAGATAAAAAAATGTGAAATTTCGTGATTTTTAAAATTAGTTGACTCGCCAAGGTATATATAAGTGTTCATAGTTATGAGGGTAACCAGAGGTTTAGCTATATATAGAGTTATACTCGTATAGATATATACGTGTCTATATAGATATATATAGATAAAATTGTCAGCTCGGTCGGGAATCAAGAGCCATCTCGTCGTTCCCAGCAGAACCACGTCAAACCTCTCTTCGTTGAAACCCCAGCATCACCGACCGTGAAAACTCTCGGACTCGTTCGAACATTGACACACCGACAATTTTCATATCATCGTCCAAAAATCAAAATGAAAATTTATATTTTCATTTTTTTCTTATCATGTCCCAAAACGTGATTAAAAATATAGTAAACGAACGTCTCGTAATACGTAATTAATTAATACGTAATAATTTTATAAAAAAATAAATAAAATAAAATAATGAAAAAAAAGAGAATTTTTTTTTTCAAATTTTTCATTCTTATCGCAACAAATTTGTTTTCAATCGATTGACCTAAATGACCTTTGAAATGGATGCAATTTATTATTATCAAGATTGAAACAGAATCGTTGGTTTTATTCAAAAAATAATTGCTCATAAAAAATTCACGAACGTGTTGAATTATTCAATTCTTTTTTCCAACAGGAACAAAATTCAATTCAACGATTCGAGGCTTTTTACATTGCGAGCCCGGACGCACGTGTACTGTTCAAATACGAATGTGTATTTGCGCGACACCCGCGAATAAAACGTTCGAGCCACAAATGGCTTTTTAATGGAACAAAATTTATCTGTTCGATAAATGAAAGATAATTCATTGTACCGGAAGTTGCGCCATTTCAAACCGGAACAAATACAGTGGTTCGCCGTTTCGAGTCGAACAAACGTTTTAGAGACGCTAATCGTGTCAAAAATAATTAACAATAAAAAAGAATGCAAAAAGAAAAGAAAGAAAAAAGAAGAATATAATGAAACGCCGAAAGACGAGACAGTCAAGTTATAAATCGTTCCTTAAATCTTTACTCAGTTTTATTTGCTCATCGAAGTCGCGTGCGTACATTTCTCATTGTCAGGCCAGTCTCGACGGCGCGGTTCGAATCGTTCGATCGTCTCACGCAATATCTCATGACTCTTTCGCACTACTATCTCCGTTCTTTTCTGCGTCTTCACTTTTGTTTTTACTTTTTTATCTCTATATTCTGTCTCGATTATACGAATCTTCGATTCTTATTTTACTTAATTTTTTTCCTAACCTATTTTTTCCTTTACTCATCATCTCCCTCCCCTTTCCCTTTTGCGTAGTTGCTCCTATTCCTATCCGCGACTCGTGCTCGCCTAACTTTTTTCCGGGTTGCGCGTCGGACGACTTTCTCCGTACCGCGCATTCGCCTAGAACATGCGTAAACTGCGGTAAATCTGTGTCAGTCGGTAGTCTGACCTTTCCAAAGTCGAATATGTTCCTGCAGAGAATCATTAACCTCGAGAAAAATGACCTCCCTCATGCGCAACTGACGAACGACCGAGCGGTCACCGCACCAAGTAGTGACCGCGAGAAGTGCTGCTTAACACCAATAACGACCGGAGCCGCGCGTTGACCACATACCCATCGGCGTCCGGTCTACCAATTATCGATTTTATTTCCGTATTAACATTCATCGATTAACAGCTACTAATTAATGAATTAATTAATCGCTGACGATTCAATCTGACACCAGAATCATCGCCGTTGTCTTTCACACACGCGAAAACAACAAATCCGACGTTTCAATATTTGCTTTTTAAATTCAACGATAATATAAATTATTTTATTTTTAATTACTCGCTCCGCAATCGTTCCGGAAAATACAAGTTCGCAATTTGCATACACAGAAATACACAAGTGTTCTCTCTCTCTCTCACACGCGCATACACACAAAATACGAAGCGAGACAAACACAAACCCTAATAGCCGGAATCGATACGTCACGTATTCCAAGACTTACGACGATTATTCTAAAAACAAACATCGAGATCGCGAGACTCCTCGAAGCGAGAGACATGTACGTGTACCTCGAAAACGAGAAGAAGGAAAAGAAAACGATATGTAAGAAACAAAAAAAAAAGCATTCATAAAAAATTATAATCGGAGACTCGAGCGACGTTGCAAAGTTTCCCACGTCTCTCGCATCGCTCGATCGGCTTCCGTCATATTATTCTAGAAATATACATACGTTGCGTATACTTTAATCGCGGAAACGCACGGGATTTCTCGCTATGAGACAAACCCCCCCTCTCTCTCTCTCTCCTGACTCAGAACGACGCGTTCGTAGTTCCTCGAAAGTGGGATTTCTTTCGAGGAAAGCGCGAGCTATGCGCTCACTGTCACGGATAGTGACGAAGTATTATGCATACATATATATATATGATTGCAATTCCACCGACGATCACGAAACTCGCGTCATCGCATCGTCGTTCACGATTTAAATTCATTCCTTCACGCTAGCATGACGCTAGTTCGATAAATATTATCGATAGATATTCTCGGCTCGAGGCCTTTCCGAGCCTTCCGATACGCGAAGAGGAAATTGCGAAAGGAGTTCTCGCACGAGGAGAGATGGTCGGCCGTTGACGAGAGGGACGAAGGAGGTGCCAGAAACTGGTGAGCGGTGGGGAAATCTTGATCTACGTCGCAGATCTTGAAAATCGAGGAAGTGATCGTCGATAAAATGGCTTTTTTGTTGTTTCAACGATTTTTTGCAAATATTTTTCTTTTATTTTTTCTTTAATGTTATTATCTCGAGTGCAATAATTAATCCTCGGGCTATCGAGGAAAGAACAGCTTATGACTTCGCGAGGATGATAAATATTTTTAAAATTTTGTCTCATTAATTTCATTGTTTACAATTAAATCGTTTATTGTTTCTCGTGCGTCGGTTTTTGAATATTCGCGGAAAATATTGTTGTATTGTTTCTACGATTTATTGGAGCGACGTTGTCGTGCGCATCGATGAAAGTCAAACCCGGTTGTGCGACAAATATTTATCAACGGCGCGAACATATTGATTACACATCGGAAAACATATTTTTTTCTTTGTTTGGTGTTGATTAAACGTTGAGTCAATGCTTAATTAATACAGTGTTTTGAAGATAAAATTTTGTTTTCTTTTCATTTTGATAACAAAACTTTAAGCGTGCGGGTATACGTTTGGGTATGTTTATATTTATACATAAAGCGTTATTGTCTTTAGTTTCACCTTATCGAGACGGGAAATTACGCTTTTGTAAAAGTAACATCTGCGATCTGGTCGTATCCGCGATTTTTATTATTCCTCGATTCGAGGAATTAGGCGAGCTCGACTATATAAAATTTTATCGTTCTCAAATTTATTTTCCTACTGTGATTGAAAACGATCGTCTGACCCAAAAAAAAAATTTCGCTCGTATTATAATCATTATCGAATTTCGATAACAATGAGGACACTTGTCCGATAACGATAAGAATCTATTATACGTCAAGTAACGAGGTAATAATAGGAATCGAGTATTATACACGTTTCGCAGATGTTTATTTTAGTCATAAGTTAAAAAAAACCGTGTGACAATTGATTACACTTAATTTACATACGAATAATTTTTATGTGATAAAAAAAGATATTTTTAATTACTGTGAAAAATGACGAAGTATTTTTTAATTAAAATAAAACTGTTCGAAAATTCATGGGTGAATATAGCGCGTGAATTAATATCGAGGCAATTCTAAGTATCGACGAAATCGCGCCATGTGCTTTTGCGCGTATTCGAAGCGTGGATGCGCGCGCTTATACCGTGGCCATTGTTGCTGTAGGTATGCAGGTGCGCGCGCGATCCTGTACGGAAGAGAAGTGAGACGCGCGCATTCGTTGGTCCGCGCCGGCGCGGTTCCCGCGAGGGGTTAGGGAGAGAGAGAGAGAGCGCGCGGTAGGACCGAGCGCCAGTGGTAGCGAGCACGGTGAGTGGAGTGGGGATAGCCGGACGCCTCGGTGGTGGGGGAATAGAAACGGAGCAGTGAAGGATCGGCGAGCGAGGATGGCGAGGTATATACCGGTACGTAATTCCCGCGAGGGGCACAAACCACGCGGTGTCGCGAACAAGGTACGACGAGTCCGTACCGTATAAAACTTTAACTCGCACTCGTCCAGAGAGGACAAGCTTTATACCTATACAACGCGTTTATGTACCACGAGTTTTTTTTTATTTACGTTCGAGTCGTCGCTACAGACGCATCCACTGTGCGTTCGTTGATGTTTTCTCTCGTTTCGCATTGCACGCTCGCGTGTGTATATGTGTGTGTGTGTCCTTCGGGAGCGCGCGCGCCGTAGTCTTCTCGATCGATACACGACGAAACGCGTGTTTTCAACTCGAAATCTGCCCTACCTCGTAAGCTGACAAACTACTGTACATATATGTGTGTGTGTGTACGTTATATGCGAGTACGGGTCAAATTTTGTGTCTCAACATAGAGCGACGGGCGCCAACGACGAGAGGCTTCGTATAGAATCACGGCAACGTGAGAGAGACAGAGAGAGAGAGAGAGAGAAAAAACGTTACGCAATCAACCGGTAAAAATCATCGAAGGAAAAGAACTTTACACTTTTTTTTATTCGCAACGTTCAAACGGGATTTCTTTTTTCACCTTCCTTGAAGAAAAAAGACCAGTGGTGTTACAATACTACTCAGCGTATCGTGATTCGAACATGCGAGGCTAGAAAAGGGAAAAAAAAAGAAAACGTGTCTCTAAGCCAACGCGCAAATAGGAATTAAATAAAAGAAAAATAACGTCGTAATATTTGAAGAATGCTAATAAAATCGTACGATCTAATTGATCCAAGTGACGCTTTATCATCGATCAACGAGTGTGTGACAATTGAAAACAAAGATACGAGAAAATACGCGGAGGAATATCGTCTCGACTGTAGTCGTTGGAGAGCGAAGCGGGAACTCCACGAACTGCCGCCGCGGCGCTGCGTCCGCGCGGCAACACAACGATACAGTTGGTACGTGCTAATACACGGAGCGCCGGTACGCGAGACTACACACGGGAGAGTGGTGCGCCGTTAGTACGTTAGCACGAACGTATTGGAGAGCCACGCTGCGCATCGTTGTGTACGCGCATGCGTGTGTCTGTGTGTACTGTAGTAGCGGGTAGGGCGGTGGTGGTAAGAAAGAAAAAAAGAGGAAGCGAGGATTTTTCGGTGGAGAGAGAGAACAGAGAGCTCGTCGAGAAGAGGAACATAGACAGAGAGAGAGAGATCTCGTGGTGCGGCATCGACTAACCTCGTCTCTCTTACAAGCCATAAAAACTTTAGTTTCACACAGTCTCTTCCCGCGATAAATACGTCGCGAGTGCCGGGCTTTTTTTTAATTTGATTATTACGAACTCTAATCTCCACGGATAATTATCGAGAGATAGAAAAAATTGCGTACTTTTGTTGGACGAGAGTGAGGAGAAACAGTGACGAGTGTGCGCAGTGAGGTTGACAGAGAAGAACGTAGGTAGTGAGCAACGGAGTGAGAGAGAGAGAGAGACGAAGATTCGTTGGTCGGTCGCATGCGTGCGAGCGCAGCAGCAGTAGTGGCAGCAGTGAGCAGGCAGCAGCGACTCACCACCAGAGGGGTCCGCCAAAGCGTCGACGCGCCGCAGTATCGTGTGGTTGCGTGATCGCCGACGCATCGCGCGATTATTAGAGCTGGCCGTGTCGTGGTCTCAGCGAGGTTGGTTCTCGCGACGTGTGCCGCGTTTTTTTTTCTCCCCTCGCTCGCATCGAGGTTGCGAAAAGAAAAAAGAAAACGAACGAGTGTGCGTGTGCGCGTGTGTTATTTCGTCCGACGGTAAACGTAAAACACAATTATACATCGGATTTTAACGTTATTTTACTCTCTTCTCTCGTATATCCCTTCCCTACCGATCGAGGTGAAATTCGGAAGAGAAGAAACTCGAGGTTAATCGCGTTGCCACCGCGTGCTCTCCTCGCGCCGGGGAACGCTAGAAAACGAGAATTAACGAAACGAGAAAAAAAAAAGAAAGTTTACGAAATCGTTCCCGCGTTTGAAGAAAGTGTCTTCGCCTTTTTTTTTTCCTTCAAAATTTTTGGATAACGTCGCAGTGACTCGCCCGGTTGTTCACAAACCTCCTTACGAGAATTATCAACGACAAACAAACCATTTTTTTTTTCTTCAATCATGGATGACACGGAATCGAAGAGTGTAATGGGAATTGGGATCCCGGTCCTCGTGGCGATCGCGACTCTTGTTATCGGCGCTTTCGCGCTTCTCGTCGGCCACATCGCCGGTCTCTTCTCACGACCAAACAAGAATCCGAACAAGAGTAAGTCATTATCGTTTTTTTTCTCTCTCTCCTCGACGCGTATATTTATTCCTGCTGGTAAAAAAAACCTTACGAATTTCTTAGCAATTTTTTTTTGTTCTATATTTTTTAGAAACTTATTTCACGAACATCACCGAAGAATTTACGTTGTACAATGCTGCTACATAAGCACGCGCGTTCTTTTTTGGACGAGAGACTCGCTTTTAGTCTCCTTTCTTCTCTCTCTCTCCCTCCTTCCTTTCTTCTCTCGTTCGTTGTTATGTCGAGCCCTCGTATACATATATGTATATACAATGCGTATAGCAAAACGGGCACATGCGCGCGCTCAACGCCCGTGAACGTGGTGAGTGAGAGATGCGCCCGCGCAAATATATATAGCCTTATGCACGTATAGCTATATAAAAATGCATCACGAGAGCACAATGAAAATATCAGTGATAAACGAACGCATGAAACGTTGCATTTGCGCTTATCCACTGGAAACAATGTACCACAGGGAATAAAGCGCTTTTATATCTGCTTTATTTTATTTCAATAGACGTTTTATTTTTTGCAATAAAAAAAAGGGAAAATGATATTTTATCGTTGCAAAAAAAAAAATAGAATTTTAGGAAACGCTCTTGGAGATAAGAAAATGGCAAGTACGTAAGGATTTGGATTAATGCGTTCTAGATGAAAAATTGGGAATCCTAACGAGAGGAAGAGGAGAGTGGAAACAATGTACCACAGGGAATAAAGCGCTTTATATCTGCTTTCTTTTATTTCAATAGACGTTTTATTTTTTGCAATAAAAAAAAAGGGAAAATGATATTTTATCGTTGGAAAAAAAAATAGAATTTTAGGAAATGCCTCTTGGAGATAAGAAAATGGCAAGTACGTAGGGATTTGGATTAATGCGTTCTAGATGAAAAATTGGGAATCCTAACGAGAGGAAGACGAGAGTGGAAACAATGTATCACAGGGAATAAAGCGCTTTATATCTGCTTTCTTTTATTTCAATAGACGTTTTATTTTTTGCAATAAAAAAAAGAGAAAATGATATTTTATCGTTGCAAAAAAAAAATAGAATTTTAGGAAACGCTCTTGGAGATACAAAAATGGCAAGTACGTAAGGATTTGGATTAATGCGTTCTAGATGAAAAATTGGGAATCCTAACGAGAGGAAGAGGAGAGTGGAAACAATGTACCACAGGGAATAAAGCGTTTTATATCTGCTTTTTTTTATTTCAATAGACGTTTTATTTTTTGCAATAAAAAAAAGGGAAAATGATATTTTATCGTTGGAAAAAAAAATAGAATTTTAGGAAACGCTCTTGGAGATACAAAAATGGCAAGTACGTAAGGATTCGGATTAATGCGTTCTAGATGAAAAATTGGGAATCCTAACGAGAGGAAGAGGAGAGTGGAAACAATGTACCACAGGGAATAAAGCGTTTTATATCTGCTTTTTTTTATTTCAATAGACGTTTGATTTTTTGCAATAAAAAAAAGAGAAAATGATATTTTATCGTTGGAAAAAAAAAATAGAATTTTAGGAAACGCTCTTGGAGATACGAAAATGGCAAGTACGTAAGGATTTGGATTAATGCGTTCTAGATGAAAAATTGGGAATCCCAACGAGAGGAAGAGGAGAGTGGAAACAATGTACCACAGGGAATAAAGCGCTTTTATATCTGCTTTATTTTATTTCAATAGACGTTTTATTTTTTGCAATAAAAAAAAGGGAAAATGATATTTTATCGTTGGAAAAAAAAAATAGAATTTTAGGAAATGCCTCTTGGAGATACAAAAATGGCAAGTACGTAAGGATTTGGATTAATGCATACTAGGTGAAAAAATTGGGAATCCCAACGAGAGGAAGAGTGTGATCGTTTTACCTCGGATCCTTGGCTTGCAGGATATTATACGTGGAAGAGGATACACGGTGTCTTTCACGAAAACGTATTGCGGTATCGCGGTGACGATATAGCGTTCTCATTAAATACGAGAGTAGAACGAGAGATAGAGTGACAGTGAGAGAGCGCGAGGGAGCGAGGTGAAGGAGTGCGCGCGGCGTTTGGCGGAGTGGCGGGGCAAGGGGGGGGGGGGGTACGTTGAGACAGTCAGCGTCTCTTTGAATGTCGCACGGTTGAGGTTAGGTAGGTCGACATACCGCGTGTTCACGCTCGCGTTCTCGCGAATCTCGTTTCTTCGAATGTAAAAGAGGGGAAAGATGAAAGGAAGACGAGGGAATTGAGCGAGCACGAGTGAAAGAAGAGAAATGGTCGAGTGACCATATATATATATGTATGTGTGTATATCTAGATTTGTGTATGTGTATGTGTGTGTGTATGAAACCGAGAGAGAGACCTCGTGGACTCCTCGGTGCTCTTTCGGAAGTCGGTCGAGCGGTGAGTTCCAGTCCTCGGTCGTTATAACTCTCGTGGTGTGCGTGAGTCACGATTTTCTCCTCCGCCTTGAGTTCTGAATCTTTTTCATGATCGCGCGCTCTCTCTCTCTCTCTATCCGAAAAATTTTAACGTTCCTTTTTTGGCGCTCTCGGTCGTGTCTCGTGAGTGGGACAGGAGCGAGAGGGCTCGACACGGCGAGAGAGAGAGAGGGGGGGCAGGGAGAGTCAGGGCAACGGCGCGAACGGTGCGTGCCACGCGTGTGTGTGTGTGTGTGTGTGTGCGCAGCGTACCTAACCGCATGCGCGCGCATCTCGACGCGCGGAATGCTGGATGATGAAACGCCGCGTGTGCCCCCCCCCTCCCCTCCCTCTCTTCCCTTTCCCCGTACAATCAGGTATACCGTGAAACATTTGCGCACATGCCGAATAAATTTATCGAGGCAGGAGGCTACGGGAGTTGAATTATAAGAATGGCGGGAAACGAGAGCTCTGCCGTAAGACGATGGGAGATAATGATTGAATTATTTATTTATTTATTTTATTATTTTTTTTTTTTTTTTTCTGAGAAAAAGTAGCTTAACAGAGGGTTTTCAACTTCTCTCTTGCTTCCCTTCTGAAAACGGGAGGACACCGCGAAGCGTGACTGCGTGCGCGGACTTGTCTCTCTCTCTCTCTCTCTTTCTTTCTGTCTGTCTCTCTCTCTTGTTCCTGGATCGCTCGTCACGGGACGTTTCGCACGAGGTGATCCACGAATTATTCGCTTTGTGCACGAGTGGCGAGGAGTGGGGCGAGCGGTTAGCTGACCGCCAGCGAGGACGGTGGCGACATTTGGTACTATATGCCGGTTGTCGAAGCGCGTTAGAAGAACGTAGGGCTGTCAATTTAGGAATGTCCAAAGGGTAAAAAATTATCGATATTTAAAAAAAAATATATTATAAAAAAATATCGATATATTTAAAAAAAATATATCGGTATCGATATATCGAAAAAAAAATATCGATATCGATATATCGAAATAAAATGTCGATATCGATATATCGAAAAAAATCGATATATCGATAAAATAATATCGATATTTTTCCGCCATCCCTTGTAAGACCTTGTCAACCGTTAATCGACTATTATACATCGTAGAAAAATGGTATTTCGCGACATCTAATTTTTTTTCTTTTATCACGTGTCTATCACGAATTTTCCACTCGTAAAAATATTCTCGCCTCCTCGAAATAATATCATCGTTGATTTTGATAAAAAAATTGATAATTCTCTTTCGTCTCTATCTCCCTCTATCTCTCAAGCACACCAGTCCGTTTTATTCAACTCAATAAAATCACTAAAATAATTATTTCTCTTGAAATTTTTGTTTCACCAGGAAAATAAATTTTCCAATTAAAAAAAAAAATTGTATATCATTCTAATATATGAAACTTGGGATATAAATATCGCAAACTATTAATAAAGCAAGATTCGTGACGCGTTAAGAGGGCACACTGCTGCTACAGACTTTGCTCGTGGCCAATGCACCATGCGCGCGAGGCGGTCATCTTCTTCTACGTTTGTAGTGCAACGTGTCGTGTATAGTACGAGCCGGCACAAAAATGCATTTGACGTGTGTAAGCCTACGGGAGAGAGTCTTGGCAAGTGGAGTTCTGCCCCCACGACGACGGTTAGAGAGACAAAGGGAGAGACGGAAACGGGTAAAAATAAACTCGCACGATCTATATTCGTAAACGGCGTCGTGTGGATAAGCGGGCGTTAAAGCGGCGTTTCGTCATGGTACGGGGCAATGAGGAGTGCGGTGCGACGGCGCAGCGCATGGCTCGAGGGGTGGGGGGAGAGCAAGAAGACCAGCACTACACAGGAAGACGAGAACGACGACCACGACGCTGGATCGGCCGCGGGTTATGCGGGGCGGGGGGGTGCAGGGGGAGAAATAAGGAGGGAAAAACGAGACGGGACGGCCAAGTTTCCCCCCGTGAAGCACACGTGTACCCTTCGCGACTGGACGCACGTGAGGCGTTAGAGTCGAACGCAGCGCCACCGGCGCAGATGTCTTGCATCTCTCGTTTTCTCTCTCTCTCTCTCTATCTCTTTCTCTTCCGACTTTATTGCCCTGTTTCGTCTGCGTTCGCGCCGCGGGCTAATTCCATAAGAAAAAAAAAATGTGCGTTAAAATTTTTTAATTTTATTTGTTTTCATATTTTTGTATGGTTAATTTTTACAGCTCGTTATTTTTATTGATAAATATTCAAGGAGGTGATATGAGCGATATTGTACGAGGGATAAATTCGTTACGAGAATTAGAAAATATTTTTGAAAGGAATTTTGTAAATTTTCTTTTAACAAAATTATGTTTTTTGTTTTTTGTAGTAACAAAAGGAAATTAATTTTCTATGGGTTTTTATTGAAATTTGGGAATTGTTCGCATGAGTGAAAAAATGAAAAAAGCGTTAAAATTTTTTAATTCATTTAAAAAAAAAAATTTTTTTTTATCGCATGGTTAATTTTTTTAATTGGTTATTTTTATTGATAAATATTCAAGGAGGTGATAGAGCGATATTGTACGAGGGATAAATTCGTTACGAGAATTAGAAAATATTTTTGAAAGGAATTTTGTAAATTTTCTTTTAACAAAAAAATGTTTTTCTTTTTTTGGTAGTAATAAAGAGAAATTAATTTTCTATGGATTTTTATTGAAATCTGGGAATTGTTCGCATCAGTGAAAAAAAAAGCGTTAAAATTTTTAAATTCAATTTTTTTTTTTTTTTTTTTTTTTTTTTTCTCACTTTTTTTGCATGGTTCATTTTTTCAACTCGTTATTTTTATTGATAAATATTCAAAGAGGTGATATGAGCGATATTATACGAGGGATAAATTCGTTACGAGAATTAGAAAATATTTTTGAAAGGAATATTGTAAATATTCTTTTAACAAAAAAATCTTTTTTTCGTAATAACAAAGAGAAATTAATTTTCTATGGGTTTTTATCGAAGTCTGAGAATTGGCTGCATCAGTGAAAATTGTTTTGGAACACGTGTAAAAATTTGTTCGAGGAGTTTAGCGACGCCTTGGCATGTTCGGCGCAGCTGCTGTTCCCTCGTTTCATTTTTATTTTATTTTTCATCATCTTTCGCCTCTCGTCCTCGCTCCTTTACAGCAGCTGCACGCAGTGCCGACCTCCTCGAGGATATCTCTTTACTATTTTCTTAACTTTCTTTTTTCTCTCTCGCTCTTTCCCTCTTTCCCTCTTTCTCTTGGTCGTTTCCGTACATTAGACCGCTTCGCAGACGGCTACGCATCAATCCCGTGTCTCGCGACTTGTTTTATACCTCGGGCGCATGATTCACCACCGTAGCGCTTGGGGATACTGGAAAAAATGCTCGCTTTTCCAACCGATAACGGCCACGTGTATGCTTTTATTTTTATTTTTATGTTTTCATGCTCGACGTTTCTTTCTTTACGGATAAAGTTACTATCTCTCATCGTGTACGTCGTGTCTATTTGTAGAACGCTAGCCCAACGCGAGGTTCAAATTTTTCTCAAACACGTGACAAATTTAGTCGATTTTATTGCTATTTTTTCAATCACTCAAACATTCATGCTCTTACTCCTCATGCACTTATCTGATTTTCAGGATTGCTAATTAAGTTGAGATTCTTCTTTTTTTTTTTAGCGGTTTATAAAAATGGCGAATTTTTTTTAGGAAACAAAAGTGAAAGAAATTGAATTTTTATATTTGTTGATTTTTTACTGATAAATTGTGGACAAGTCGTTGATAATTTTGTCGTGACTTGTTGATACTTAAGATTTGCTTTGTCTCTTTTTAATATCGATTTTTATGATCGGTTATTAACTTTTAGATCGTCGCTATTTGTGCACGTTAATGGTGGGCATTATTTTTTCAAAATTGTTTAGGTAAATATATAAATTGTAATGTGCTTAGAATTAGTCGAGAGTATTGCACAAATTCACTAAAGTGACTTTAGTCAGAGATTTCGGTGTGAGGAACTTAAAATGTACGACTTTGTAGAGAAATATAATTTTTGGAGAAAGAACTATCACGATTTATTTATTTTGAGATCGCTGATCACGATTCCGATGACAAAATGTCAGTTTGACAACTGTCAACTGCCAAAACCTGTATGACAGTTTATAAATATAAGTATATTGACAGCTTCTAATTATTATTGTAAAAAGAATTTGTTATGTTTTTGAATTCGTTGACCACGATTTTATTGACAACTGCCAACTGCCAAACCAGCTGTCAAAATCTGTATAACAGTTTATAAATATATTTAGGCAGTGTACCATTATTATTGTTAAAACGTACAATTTGTCATGTTTTCGAGTTTGTTGGCAGAATGTCAGTTTGAGACCTGTCAACTGTCAAATCCAAACCCAAACCTGTATAACAGTTTATTATTGTTGTTAAAACGGACAATTTGTTATGGTTTTTGAATTCGTTCACAAAATGCCGGTTTGACACCTGTCAACTGTCAAATCCACTGTCAAAGATTTTCAGTACAACGTATATTCGACATATTCATAAATACAAGTATACATAATGTCTTTTTTTTTCAAATATAAATTTCGAAAGTAATTGCAAAGCCAATTTAGTGGCTTTAGGGGCAAACTTAAGGTTAAAATTTGTCAGTTGCGTAAGCGAACTCGTCGCTTTGGCAACAAATGCGTTTGTTTCTTTTCAAGCGAATTTCATTGCGTAGCACCGTTAGCTATCACGTGCGTCATCGGGTAAAATCGATCTTCGTACCTCGACAATTTATTGTTGGTGTTTTTCCATTTTTTTTTTTTCTTCAACGCTTCGACATTTCTATTTCGAGATCCGATCGCTCGTACATGGGAGAGTCCGTGAAATGATGATAGAGGGAAAAATCGATAGAGGGCGCGAAGATATTAGATAAATTATTACATAATTGAGACGATGCGATAAGTGCAATGTTATATACGTGTGTGTATTCAAGTTTCGGTACACGTGTCTATCGATTTCCGGAAAGTTAGATAGCGATCTCTCTCGAACCTTTTACATGATTACACGTTTTCATAGCACGATCCACGTACCTACTTTTTTTTTAGATATTTGAGGAGTAATGTTAACAATAATAATAAAAATAAAATAGTCTTAATGACAATAACAAAATAAGGTGGGTCTTTGGTCTAGTGGGTAGTGGCCAATACCAGTAGTTCGAAGGTCGAGTGTTCAAATCCCGGTGATATTAAAAAAAAAAAAAAAAAAATTTACAAAATAATAATAATTTACTAATGGAATAATTGAAAAGTAATAATAAAAGCAATAAAAATAATAATAATAATAATGAAATAATAGAAAAGTAATAATAAAATAGTAATAAAAATAAAAAATAATAATAATATAATAACGAAATAATAGAAAAGTAATAATAAAATAGTAATAAAAATAAAATAAAATAAATAAAAACAATAATAATAAAATAATAATAAGCTTGTAATGAAATAATAGAAAAAAAATAATAATAACAAAATAATAATGACATAATGAAAATAATAGAAAAATTTAAACAGTAGGAAAAAAATAATAAAAAATACTCGAGTACATAATAGAATAAAATAAAAATAATAAAAATAAATAGTTCATACCGTAGAACGTCGGGAAAAAAAGTCGCAAGATACACGTAGTACGCCCTCCATCGATTTTTTGCAACTTCTTTTTTTTTGTTTCGCATTTATTTTGTTTGCACTCCCTCGCGTCATGGTAACGACGAGAACCACTGACCCAAGGTGGACGATACAAAAAAGAAAACACCGAAACAAAACAAAAAAATACAAGACAAAACCGCGTGTGTCGAAACGATCACGCGTGTGTTTCGCTTCCGCTCGCGAATCCTGGAAACGCCGTCGCGACGCTCGAGTAAGCAAAAAAAAAATCAATAACAAAACAAGCGTGAAAAAAACGCGCGGCGACGAAAGTTTACGTTTCTCCTTTCCACGAAAACGTGAAAATCGGAAACGTACCAAACTTTTTTTTCTTCTCTTTTTTTTATTTAAACAAAATTATGTTTTCGTTCGTTTTTGTGAAAATTTTACTCGAATCACATCGTTCAACGCTCTGAACGCGAACCTCGCGACGATAAAAAAATTCGCGAAAACGCTTGATCGACAATATTTTTGTATTCGTTAGGTTTTTTGCCTTTTTTTTCTCTCTCAATTTTTCAATATTCACAAATTTTTTTTTCGCATCGTATGGAAATTTTGTAATCTTTGTTGTTTTTTCGTATCTCAGGGACGCGCGAACGACGCGACAATTTGAAAATAACGTCGTGCTCGTTGGTTTGTTGTTGTTTACCAAATTTAGCTTACGTTTTTTTTTATTTTTTGCATTTTTTTTTTTTGCGCCCGAAGTAAATATTTTTGTGCGAATGTCCATTATTGACGATTCGACGGGATAAAAGGTCGAACGAATATTATTCGTTTATTATCTCGTTTATCGTTTGGAGGCTCGGCACGAGACGACCGTGATGAAGGATAACGCTCCTCGATACTTTCCTCTCGTTTCTCATTCTTTTCCTTCTCTTCTTCTTCTCACGTATTTTCCTCTATGTCTCCCTCCATCCTCCTCCCTCCTCCTCCCTTCCTTCCTCTCTCCTCCTTCCTTCCGTCCTCTCTCCTCCTCCCTTCCTTCCACCCTCCTCCTCTCATCCTTGCCCCCACCCCCCTTCCATCTCTCCCCCCTCTTTTTCTCTCTTACTCTCGTCCTCTCTCTCTCCCCCTCCCCTTCTCCTATTCGTCACTAGACATTACACGTGTATGCGAAACACGATGCGTTAACAACTTCCGGACTCGCCTCTTCGCGTCGAGAACGAGGTTACGATGGAAAAAAAAAATAGGAAATAAAAAAAAAAGAAAAATAAAGCGATAAAGAATCGACGACGACGACGACGACCCTCGACCGACGAGAATCGATCGCATCGATATTGGTCGCGCGTCTTCCACGCTCTCGGGGTTACGTTTCGCCTTCTGTTTAAAAATTCATCCGGCACGCGATTCGCGATAATCGTTCGAGCTAGTGCAAACTTAATTTTACGGACGCGCTGAAAAATGAGAAGAAAAAAAAAATCGAAACGATAAAAACAAACGTAGCGCGGTGGTTTTCGAGGTCACTGCCGTCGAAGGTCATTGAGGATCGATCGGAAATCGTTATTTAAAAATTGATAATTGAAATCGAATTGAAATTAAAAATGCATTTATTTATCATGTAATTAGCATTTTTTTTTATACAGTGGGAGACGAGGGAATAATAATTGAAAATAACTGTGATAAGGTTATTATCAATTTATTATTATCAATCAATTATTATCAAAATTATTTGTAATGGATCCACGATAATTTGAATTGATAACAATTTTTTCGAAGTAAAATCCAAAATTGATTTATTTCTGATAAAATTAGCATTATTTTTCACAAAGTAATAAATTTTATCGCAGGGGAGAATAATAATTGAAAATAACTTTGATAACATTATTATTAATTTTATCAAAATTATTTCCAATCGATCGAAAATAATTTTAATTCAAAAATTGATAACTATTTTCTTCAACCAAAATCCAAAATTAACTTATTTCACTCATAAAATTACAATTTTTTAAATAAATTTACAATTTTTAAAATAGAATTACAATTTTTTAAATAAAATTACAATTTTTTAAATAAATTTACAATTTTTAAAATAAAATTACAATTTTTAAAATAAAATTACAATTTTTAAAATAAAATTACAATTTTTAAAATAAAATTACAATTTTTAAAATAAAATTACAATTTTTAAAATAAAATTACAATTTTTAAAATAAAATTACAATTTTTAAAATATAATTACAATTTTTAAAATAAAATTACAATTTTTAAAATAAAATTACAATTTTTAAAATAAAATTACAATTTTTAAAATAAAATTACAATCTTTAAAATAAAATTACAATTTTTAAAATAAAATTACAATTTTTAAAATAAAATTACAATTTTTGTAAGTAAAATTATAAACTTTAACCCACGAAATAACAATAACAACTTGATAAGATTATCCTCAATCTTACGAAAATTATTTCCATACGTATTACTTTTACGATTAACGATGTTTTTTTGTTGTCGCGCAATTATCTCGACCGATCGTTTTATTCTAACGGTCGACATCCCTGAGATATTCCGGTTTCTCTTACGGTAAAACTCGTTCTATCGTCGATACGGGACGATCTTCTTGAATTTCGGCGAAACCCACCGGTGGTCCATTCACGACCATTTCTAAACGATTTTTATGTTCAAATTAAAGACTCGTAAGAACAAAAAAAAAAGAAAGAAAATTTTAGAATCGACCCAGCCAGTCTCCTTCATACGCATATTCAAAATTCCACGAACACTTTTTTTTTTCTTTTTTTTCATTCACACATTTTTTTTTATCACACTCGTAAATCGGCCTTCGCGAGCCTCGCTTATGTCTCAACGACGCGCAATTTTTCCGTCGACTTTATAGTTTTCTTTTGCGCATTAACTGACCATGACTTTTGGCTGAATTATGAGTTGAAAAAAAAAACAACAAAAAACTGTTGGAAAAAATCGAGTTTCGAAAAGAAAAAAAGAATTTTCGTTACGCTATGGGCGATACAGTTTTATTGGGGGGTTTTTTTTTTGTCGTAAGAACGAACGGTAAAAAATAAAATAGGCCCGCGAGACAACGACGAGAAGACGGCGGACCTTGGCCGCGGTGGAGTCGGAGAAAGAAAAAAACAACTTCTCGCTGTAAATCCATTGTCGAAAAATTATGATGTCGGTCGTCGAGTCTCCTTTTTAATTAATATATGACCGAGGCGGCGATAAAAATAATAAATCAACGTTTATTCTTCGTCTGACTCGATAATCGCATCCACCGTTTTCATACATTATTTATTTATTCGTATTCTACGGTGTACCATTGTCGTACGTAAATATGCAAATGTTACGGGTACGATAAATACACGTATGTGTTTGAAACCCTCCCGTGGTCTAATGAGAAAAACGCACGGACACACCCGTGGCATTGTTTTTTTTTTTCGTTCTTTTTATCGCGCGTGTGTAGACTTAATATTTAATTGGGAGAAAAGTTGTCGAGAAAAGAGAAAAAGAGATAAAGTAAATAAAAAAATGCGTGAGAAAAAAATGAAATAATCGAGTAATTTGAGAATTAATTAAACTAAATTAGTCAGTATTAATGAAAATATATTTTTAGTTCGATAAATCGGTTGGAAATAATTTGATGGAACTATGTGAGTTGAAATTTGACTTTTGTACAGAATCATTTTGAAATTATTCATATTTTTGGTAAAAAATGAAAGAAAAAAGATTCGAAATATTTGAATGGCACTCTGGGTTCAAATTTTATTCTGAGAAATTTTAATTTTACCTTTGTTCCATTATTTGCACAACTTTGTAGCTTTTTTTTATACAAAATCTTACATCTAATCTTAAATTTCTGCTCCCTTCTTACATTTTATTTAACAAACTTAATTTATTTCTCTATAAAACTCACAAATATGAATTTCCTGTATTTTTCCACCAATCATATAATTTCATCAGAATAATTTTAGGTCATAATTTCAATTAAAAATTAATTTTATTTTCGTTCTTCTTACGAATTGATTTAGTCCAAAAATGCATTTTTTTGTATAATGGGCTTTAAATATTGAAAATAATTCGCTAGCGATATTGTTGAATGAAAGATCTAATAAAATTTGGAAGAAAAATAATTTTAATATACACGTGTTACGTACCTACATTTTATATACACGGCCCACTGGCGCTGAACGAGTTTGTATAAGATACCTCGGATCTTAGCAACCTTCGGGCAGGTCATAGTATGAGTAATTCTTGGATGACTCACGCATCGACCGAGAAACTATTTCGTTTTTATCGGGGGGAACGAAAAATTTGCCGAGTTTGCACTACATCCTCGATGAATTAGGACGGAAGGAAAGAGAGAGAGAGAGAGAGAGAGAGAGAGGATAAACAAAGCCCTCCAAATTTTAGTTTTTTGTTTTTTTTTTCTTATAACTTTATTTTATTTTTTTGTTCGATTAAAAAATTGTTGTTCTCTTTGGAATTTCACATTTCAAGTCATCCTTGATGAACTAGCATGAAAGGAAAAAAAGGCTAAGAGTTTTTTTTTATAACTTTATTTTGTTTTTTGTTCGATTAAAAAAAATTATTTTCTTCCAAATTTCAAATTTTTCAAGATTTTAGGTCCATCGTTGATAATAGACAAACGAGAAACGAGAGGAATTTCGTATACGTCGAATATGTTTTTTGCCAAAAAAAACGACGCATTTCTCTTTAATTCCTCATCGAAGACACGAAAGAATTTCAAAACTCGACAAAATCTTTTATTTTATTTACATTAATGTCTTTTTTTAGATTCCCGTTTTTATATATTTATTCTTTTGTTTATTTTCGCATTCATTTTTTGTATATTTATCGTCGTAACGTTTCGTGCCCGTTGGATAAACGAAAACCGGAAGTACAACGCGATTTTTTGTTTTTCAAATTTTTGGCGCGAAATCGTAACGTCGGTAAAACGCAAAATGTTGCAACAGGACTTTCGCGTCATTAATCGCAATATTATCGTACGCTCGTACGAAACGCCGGGACCGTAAAAGACAAAGAAAAAAAAAAGTGCGAAACTAATTTTCCACTAAAATTACGTATTCGTAATAATTCTTCAGAAATTATCGACATTACCGTATGAATAATTATTCCATCGTTCGAAAAACGTAGAACATCTATTTAAGAAAAAGAAAAAATATATATAATTTACAGTTATTTCATCGTAAATTCGCTTCAAATAATTTTTGCGATTTTTTTTTTTTTTTTTTTTTTTTTTTTGTTTCTAAATTCCGCATAATACAAAATAAAAAAAATTAATAGATATCTTCTCTCGTTTTGCCTCGTATTTAAATAATTCTTTTTTCTCTCTTGCTTTTTCGTAATACACGGTCGATCGGTATTTTAAATACGACGCGAGGAATTCTCAAGGATTCTCGTGTAATGAACCGACTTGAACCGCGATGTGTTTTCGCAGTCGAGCGGTGTGTGTCTGGAACGTCTCTCTCGATCTGCCTGACTAAAATTAAACGTACGCGCATACTCGAACGAGCGATGACGGAAAGAACGAAAATCAAAAAATCAAGGTCGCATCTTCTGTAAAAAAAAAAAAATATTCAAAAAAAGTTCTCGCTGCTGCAAGTCCAAAGAAGACTCTTGTTCGTCTTAATAAAAACTCTTATCGCTTCCTAATCATCAAAATCTTAAGGAGGTTCGACATATTGCAGAGTCAAAAAATAAATTTTCAAAATTTTTTTTTTTTTTTTGAAAGTACGTGTCTTTCTTGATACGTGGTTCAAATTTCATGAAATTCCGAGCAGTGGAAGTATGTTAAATAATTTTTTGAAGTTAACGTTTGAGTTCATTAAAAATTCAAACTTTTTCAGAAAATCGTGTTTTCTAAAAAGGAAATCCACTCATCGTATCGACATATTTTTTTTTTATGTAACTAATACATCCAAACGAAGGATGTGTCGAACCATTTAAAAAAAAACGATTCAGATCCGAGAAAAATACATTCGAAGGTAAAAAAACGTCAAAAATTGTAACAAAATTTCAAAACGATGTCAACAAATTCTGAAACAAAGTATCGAAAAAATGACTGGGCAAATTGTTTATAACGCTTTAATATACATGCACAACAAAAATTGTCAAAATCGGACGGACGGTTCCTCAGAAAAGATACATTGAAAATTTGCATTTTTTCAAACCAATGTTTTTCGATTTTCAACTGTTCGCAAAAATTTTCCATTTACAATATCCTCAAAAATTCTCCACAGAATTATCAATAAAATCTTTCTGAACAAAATTTAAAAAAAATCATCGAAAAATGTTGAATAGTTTTGGAGAAATTTCAATTTGAACCAAAGGAAGATCAGCTCCCCAATATGTCGAATCTCCTTAATGCCCCCCCCCCCAATTAAAAATTCAGAAAGAAAGTAAAAAGTACAAAATCAAAATTCGACACTTTTCGAATATTTATTTCCAGTTCTCGCTCCCTCTCTTATCATATCCTATTATATTTATGTTCTTACATTATTGCATTCTCATATTATTATACCTGGTAAAATTTTATAAAATTAATTAAACTGACAAAAATTCTAAATTTGCAAATTCATACATATGCAAGATTTGAGACTCGATGAGATCTCTGTATCGTCCCATAGCTAGCTAAGTGTCACAATCAAATATATCAATCGATCAATCTCTCGCTCTTTTTCTCTCAAGCGAATTTACATAAGCGAATCAGCGTTGAAGCGTTAGTCGAGGAGAAAGAAAGAAAGAAAAGAAAAAAGAAAAATATCGCACGACGAGCCCCAACGATATTTTTCGTTGCGTCGAAGGTCGTGAAGCTTTCCTTAAAGAAAAAAACAAAACAAAAAAAAAGAAACGAGAGAAAAAAAAACAAAATACATCCACGTAAGCGTTGTCGGTGGTCAGGAAATAACGAGCGAAGGAGAGAAGGTAGGAGGTTAAATAAAGAAAGTGTCTCGACGACGATGTACGAAGCGAGCGACAAATTTTGTAAGACCAAAAACATTTATGTTAATTCGCGTGCACTCGTTTGAGTTCCAACGTTGTCCCCGGCCTTTTATACGCGACACTCGTAAATCGTCTAAGCTTCTCCACGAGCACAAAAGAGACGACAAACCTCTCCGACAACATGTGCGTTTATCGATCAAAATATTAGTCCGTTCGCGCGTGCTTCTCGTCTTCGTATAATTCTCTTTTCTTTTTTGTTTTTTATTTCTTTTTTTTTTTTTTCTTCTCTCGTGCTCTTCATCTCTCTTTCACTCATTCGCGACGTTTTATTCTCTCGTGTCGAACTTATTCACACGATAAAGTATAATTTCGTGTTATTACCGCAAGTGCGGCTTGTTTGTTTTTTTAACGTCTCGACGGGAATCTTCGAAACCCGTAACCATCTGTTCCACTCGTCATAATCGTCTGGGGCAAAAGGAAAAAAAAAGAAAAAAAAAAAAGAAAGAGGAACGAGGCGAATAACAAAATAATGAAAAGTAAACGAAACGTTGGATTAGCGAGATGGATGGATCGACTTACCTCGGCCAATGGGAGGAAGTGAACCCCCCCTCCACTTCTTCCTTCCTCTTCTTCGAAATTCTTGTTGTTGTTCTTCTTCTTCTTGGGGCTTCGTTTTGTTTCTTTTCCTGCTCTTAAGTCATTGAATAGTCACGTGACATACAGCAATGTTAATATTTTCACCGACTTTGGGTGAGTAATCGAGGAACGATATATGTTTATAGCGATAAATCGATGAGTTTTCTTTTGTTCAAACAAATTGTGGGAGAATAATGAAATAATGAAGAGAAAAGAGGAATGGAACTTTGAGCCAAATAACTCGATCTCGAACGTTATTAATCTTTTATTCCGTTATGCTTGGCGGGTGAAAAAAATTGATTTATTCGATGGGAATAATTAATTTTTTTTTGTCGCACGAGCGACGATGAAACGTTAGGATTAATGTCGGAATTTAAATATTGAATTTTTTTGTTTTTTATTTTTCTTGCGATTTTTCTCGCACGCTCGTTATCAATCTTCCGACAATTTTCCATCGATCCACGTCGTTGTTATCGTTGTGTCTTCGATAATATGTTTCGACGTAGCTTCTGTTTTTGAAGGGTGCGTTCACGAGTTCGTTAAAATCAATCAAACTTGTGCGCCATTGTTCCACGTCGTTGTTCGTGTCGTTAATTAATTCGATCCGAGGTGTGATAGTGTAGACATTTTAGTGTCGTTTTTTATCGTGGTTTATCTACGGCTATCTGTCTCCCAAATATCTGAATCGAAATAAGGAACGCTAATAATTTTCTTCCTTTGTTTTTAAACAATAATCAATAAAAATTAGGAAATTAAATTTTGTTAGTTGAACGGGACTCGATCCACCGACCCCTCGATTACCAAGCTTCAACGCTAACCACTCGACCACTGCCAATTCGCTAAATTTTAAATATTAAAACATTCTTTTATTAGTCGATATAAAAAATATCGATAAATAATTAATTTATAATTTATATTACTTATTAATATTGATGGAAAATAACAGTCGATAAATGGAAAGAAGACAAATTTAAAAAGCAATGGCGGAAGATTAAAATTCCAATAAAAATTGATTTGCTTCATAATTCATAAAAAAAAATTTTTTTTTTGTAATTTCATTCTCGTTTTATTTGATGTTAAATCGAGGGAATAAAGAAGAAGAAAAAAAATCGGGGGACGAATCGCATGCAGGTTTACCAGAAATTCTCGATCTCTCGACGATAATTATATTCATCGTCGAGAACTCGGGTCAAGGATTCGACAGAGACCGCGTAACAAGCTCTCGGCTTCTGGTAATGCTAATGTCCCAAGATGAAGAAAGATTCCATTCCGTATATCGACTCCCGTATGAGTAAAATTATTCGATAGAGAACGCGATTGTACCGATAACTCGAAAGGGACGCGGTGTGTGTAAAAGCCGCGACGCGCAACGTTATGTGTGTCAACGGACCATTTTATTCGTCGCATTAATTTTTATTATTATTAGTATTATTATTGTAACTTTTATTTTTATTATTATTATTATTATTATTGCCGGCAATTTTGAACTATCAAAGGAATGTTCATGATTTTCACGATGTGCTGGAGATTTCCGACGAAAATGTACTGTAGCCAAATTATTCTTGAGAGAAAAATTTCTTTTTTACAATTTTGAAACTTTTTTTTGTGGCTTTTCAAAATTTTGCTAATTTTCTTTTCCTCTTACACAAATTTTGTCAGGCACTTATAAAATCGTAAATTTTCCCTTCATCACGAATATCGCAGTCATTTCCCTCTCACGCAAAAATTCATAGGCAAAAAGTCAAAATATTATTATTATTATTGCAATTTTTATTATTATTATTATTGCCGGCAATTTTGAACTATCGAAGAAATGTTCATGATTTTCATGAAGGCTGTGGACACTTCCGACGAAAACGTACTGTAGCAAAATTATTCTTGAGACAAAAATTTTTTTTACGCAATTTTGAAACTTTTTTTTGTGGATTTCCAAAATTACACTAATTTTCTTTTCCTCTTACACAAATTTTGTCAGACACTTATAAAATCGTAAATTTTCCCTTCATCACGAATATCGCAGTCATTTCCCTCTCGGGCAAAAATTCATAGGCGAAATGTCGAAATATTATTGTTATTATTATTATTATTATTATCGCCGGCAATTTTGAACTATCGAAGGAATGTTCATGATTTTCATGAAGGCACTGGACACTTCCGACGAAAACGTACTGTAGCAAAATTATTCTTGAGACAAAAATTTCTTTTACACAATTTTGAAACTTTTTTTTGTGGATTTCCAAAATTTTGCTAATTTTCTTTTTCTCTTACACAAATTTTGTCAGACACTCATATAAATCGTAAATTTTCCCTTAATCACGAATATCACAGTCATTTCCCTCTTGCACAAAAATTCATAGGCGAAATGTCGGAATATTATTATTATTATTGCAATTATTATTATTGCCGGCAATTTTGAACTATCGAAAAAATGTTCATGATTTTCATGAAGGTACTGGAACACTTCCGACGAAAACGTACCGTAGCAAAAAAAAATTATCCTCAAGAAAAAAAATTTCTTTTTCACAATTTTGAAACTTTTCTCGCGACCTTCCAAAATATTATTATTATTATCGCACATTTCCATCCAACGTTGGCGCGTCGTCTGAAATTCAGTGGCGTATAATTCGACGACAATTTTCCATTAGCCGTGCGTGCTTAACGCACATAAAATATTGTACCCACATTAACAAACGGAAGGTCGTCGAGCGAGTACGTTTCCTTTGTCACATCCGTCGTAAGTACTTGCGTTCTTCTTCCCATTCGCGTTATTATTTACGTACGTATACATCTCGGCCGATCGACGAGCCGAGCGTTTACAAAAACGCTCCTGAAACGTCGACTAATTTTCTCACTAATCATCACCCTCGTCGATTCGACGATAAGCAAAAAAAAAAAAAAAAGAAAAAACGATTAAAAAAAAAAGAAACATTCGACACGAGGTCTCGTCAAGACTTCGTTCCAATTTCTATATTAAGTTTTCTCGAATTATTTCTAACGAGTAAAACGATACACTTTGTCACTCACAATTGTTTTTTTTTTCTTTTCTTTCTTTCGTTATTCACGGTTTTTGCACGTTTCACTCGACAATCGCTAATTTGACGTAGAGAAACGTGCGTACGCGCTTTATTAACGAAACGAACTCGATTACGTTTATCCGATTCGTTTTATCGGTAACGAGCTGACGAGGAAGGTCAAGGACAATTAATTAAAAACAAATAATTAAAAAACCGGAAATTGCGTGCGTTTATTTTCTTTGTTTTTTGTTTTTTACGAATCGAGAGATTCATCAAAGTTTCGAAACTTCTTCGCTGTTGACGAAAATAAAAAAATATAAAGTAATTTTAATTAATTAAAATCGTATGAAATAATGAGAAAAATTGATTAACGGAAGGAGAGAAAAATTTGTATCTGGCGCGATTACGATGAATCATTGAAATTTTTCGAGAGGGGAGAGTCGCTTCTCTCTCGGTGGACGAAATTCGGCGGGACAAAGACCTCGAGACGCGTCTGGCGACATAATTTTGTTTTTCTTCCTCTTTACCATTCTCTCTCTCTCTCTCTCTCTTCCTCTCGCTTCTCATTGAATTTGTTTATTTGTATTCTCTTTTTGTTTTTTTTTTTTTTTGTTTTGTTTTTCACGCCAAGCGTCGTATTTTTCGTTCGCGTCGAAATAAATCGCGGAGTGTGCGCATGCGCATGAAAATTTTCGAAAGATCGACGATCGATAAAGCACACGTCGACTTTGGTCACGCTCGATGACGCTCGTTATGCGAATGTTCGCCCGGTTTTCTTTCTTTTTCGTTTGTTTTTTGTTCTTTGTTTTTTGTCTTTTGGTTTTTTTCATCGCACGAGGCACAAAAGTTCGCTGCTTCGTATCGAAGGATTAAATTTTTCTCGTTGTCGTGACGAAGACTTTTTTTTCTTCTTGTTTTTTTTTTTTTTTTTGTAACCTTGGCCGTGCGATAAGTATGCGCGGCGTCGAGGTCTGCCTTGTCGTCTGGAAGGACGCAAAGACACGCGAGTTATATTTGTATTTATTGTGCGCATGCGCGTCTCTGTGTGGGTTTGATTTCTTTTTTCTTTTTCTTCTTCTTTTCTTTCGTTTCGTTCTTTTTTCTTTTTTGTTTCGTCAATACCGAAAAAGTCTCGAAACTTCGACGAATTTCGATTCGTAAAAAAAAAAAAAAAACAAAGATAAGAAAAAGAAAAATCGATTTTTAATTAATTCGTACGATTTTAATTAATTAGAATTGCTTTTTCTTTTTTATTTTCTTTTCTTTGTTTTTGTCCAATACGAAAAAAGTCTCGAAGTTTTGACGAATCTCGATTCGTATAAAAAAAGAAAATGATTTCTAATTATTTCGTACGTTTTTAATAAATTAGAATTGCTTTTTCGTTTTCTTTGTTTTCGTCAATATTGAAAAAGTCTCGAAGCTTTGACGAATCTCGTATTCGTATAAAAAAAGAAAACGATTTCTAATTATTTCGTACGATTTTAATTAATTAGAATTGCTTTTTCTTTTCTTTTTTTTCAACATTTGTTCGATTTGTTTTTTTTTTCTTATCTCTTTTATCTGGAACGAAAAATTTGCAATTATTTAATTATTTGTAATCGTTCGGGTGGAAAATGATTTTGGCATGATTTTCTAGCCGAGTCGTCGGGTAAACCACACGGTGAAAGTGCGCGACCGTAGAAGAGAATTTTCCCTTTCCCCTCCCCGTAGGAGCGAGAAATATTTAAACGGTCGGGTCGAGCCTGTTATGAATCGACGAGTGACGTCAGCGCAAATATAGCCCTGAGGAAAATCCCTTGGGAGAGTAATTTTGGGTATGAAGTACAGGTAGTGCGTTATGCCTGATGATTTAATACGATTTAAAGCGTCGATTAGTGCCCCGGGGGTTGTTTTCGACGAATCGCATCACTTCCGCCCCCCACCCCTACAATATGTGGGAGAAGGGGTAAATAGATTTTCTAATATACAAATATACATATTTGTCCCAAGGGACTGTCCGACGATCGACGATTTGTCTCATCGTCAGAAAACTCGTCGACGTAGCGGTATACACGTCGATACTAATAGCAACGCTCGATAGAAAACTAAGTTTGCCAAATATTTTCTCATTTCGTGTACGTGTGACGATCAAATTTATTAAGTGGCATCCATGTCGTCCCCAATCGCGTCGTCTTCGTCGAAAAAACGTCGGTTGAGACGTAAACGTGGTCGTGAGAGAAAGAACGAAGTGCAAGTGATGGAAAAACGAAGTAATTTCGTTATAAAAATATTTTCTAATAATAATAATAATAATATTAATAATAATTTGTAGCGATTGAAAATCGACAGATCGACGATTGATCGATATATCGAACGATCGACGATTGATCGATATATCGAACGGTCGGCGGTTAATCGATATATCGAACGATCGACGATTGATCGATATATCGAACGGTCGGCGGTTAATCGATATATCGAACGATCGACGATTAATCGATATATCGAACGGTCGGCGATTAATCGATATATCGAACGATCGGCGATTAATCGATATATCGAACGGTCGGCGATTAATCGAAATATCGAACGATCCATCGAAAATTACTAATAAATTGTCCAATTATCAATATATTTCTCTCGTTATCGACGGATTCGTTCCAATCAAAAACAAACATCGATTGTAAAGTTATCTCGATCAATTAAATAATCATATCTCGTTCTTCTTTTCTTTTTGTTCGTCAACGAAAACAGATGTCACGGGACGAGATAGGGATGGAACGATGATGGAACAACGAAATTCGTCGAACGACGATTGTACCACGGGACAAAATGTCGGTACAACCGGTAACAACAGCGTCAACGCAAACGGCAATACAACGAGTGGCAAACGTGCGAAGAATAAAAAACGTCGCGAGGCACAACAGGAGTTCACGCACTCGTGGATGGTCGGAGCTCTCAAGGGTCACACCGGTCCTGTCCTCGACATGAATTTCTCGAGCAACGGCAAGTTCCTCGCAAGCTGTGCCGAAGGTACGTCGAACAATGTCGTTTTTATCCCATTTACGAAAAAAAAAAAAAAAAAAAACAAAAAAAAACACTCAAACACACAGACGCACGCACACAATTTTAATTCGCGACAAAAGAACGTAAGCAAACAAAATCTTCCTCGCAATTTCGCGATCTTTTCATTGTGGATCTGCTCTCGGCTCCTTCGTCATCTCGGACCCATCGCCGAGATCCACCAAGGTCGAGAGTGACCTGGTAATTTTTTTTTAATTTCACTTTCGTTTTTTTTTTTTTCGTTTTCGTTTTATTTGTTTTCCTTTTTTTTTTTAAATTCATTCTTCTCGGCGTTGCCCATGCAGCGGGCCTCGTTCTCTTCTCGAAAAATCATTCGCGTAATTGATTCTCTTTCTCTCTCTCTCTCTCTCTCTCTCTCTCTGTCTCGTACGGTAGTGTATTTTTTTTGTTTTGTTTTTTGGTAAATACAATTTTTGTTTATTCATCGCGCGCTCGCTCGCTCTTTTGGTTTCTCGCGCTTCTCGTTACTCGAGGCCGAAAATATACGATCCTCGTCGCGCGAGATGAAATGCAATTAAGGAATTAAAAACAAAAAGGAGAAACGACAAAAATAAATCAGACAAAGGAAAATATCGTTCTCCCTCCGCCTCCTCGCGCTCGTAATATAATTCGAGAAATTGTGCTACGAGCCGCGAGACGCGAAATTATTTGCAAAATCGCGCAACGTCCGTTCGTGACATTGACGGCAATTCGATTTTTTTTTATTTTTATTTTTTACTTTTTTCCTTCGAGACTTCTCGGCAAACATTGGCTCGCGGCTTTGTTCAATCTCTTGAGAATTCGGTCGGCAAAGTTTAACCCTCGGAATTAACGAATATTTTTTGACTCCTCGGATCGGATTAACTTTTGGCTGAAACAAAAAAAAAAAAAAAAAAAATTTCAATTTTTGTTTTCTTTTTTAATTATCGAAGAAATTCGTCGGATCGTTTTTTCACATTTTACAAAAACGATAAATAATTTATAAATAATAATAATAATAAATTAGTGATTTTTATTTAACAAGTAAAAAGTCGAAAAAAAAAATTCTTTTCGAACGAGAAACGAACGAACAAAAATGTGAGAATAACGATTCGATCGTTTATCAACGAAGTGAATCAAAAATCGTTATCGATTATCGTTATCGATGCGTTTCGATTTGAGAAATTAAAAATTCGTGAATTCGGATCGCAAGCGCGGGAGAACGAGACACGGTCGAGTTGAAGAGAACATTGTCAGGATCGCGCAGTAGCCATGTACACACGGGTACGGACCTCGCGTCGAGTCCGGAATAGTCCTTGCACGGTTAATAGACACTAATTTCAATGTAGGTCGTTTCGAGAGAAATCGATCGCTGGCCAACGAC
>OZ023254.1:6322020-6396357 GCA_964007305.1 Netelia melanura | reverse complement strand
CGATTTCTTTCCATCGCGCTCCATCCCTCGTTACGTTCTATACACGATGCTGGTTGTGCACGAAAAAAATTGTTCGCACAGTTCGTAGTTTGGTAAATTTGATTTTGACGAAACGAACGTTTCGCTTTTTCTGTACGACGTTAGAAAAATTGAACGAACCTTGTTTATGAATTTTCTTTTCAATCAACATCGAACAAATTTCCACGTGAAGATACAAATTTTGATTTTTTTTGTCAACGTTTTTCTATTTTTCTTTTTTTGTTTCGTTATTTTGAATTTGTGTTTTTTTCTCTACGTATCGTCGTAAATTGTCATTAAGTATATTGGCCTTTTATCTTGCGACGATAATACCGAATTGATTTAGACGTCGTAATTAACCTTGAGGGCCCTGATAGCGACAAACACGTTTTTCCGTTTGTTTTCTCGTCTTCTTTTCGTCGTTTGTTCGACTCATTTTCGCCGAGTCCGATGAACTTTGCTGGTTTAGTCGACGCGTTTTTTTTAAAAAAAAAAAAAAAATTTTTTTTTCTTATCTCTTCCTCTCCGTATCGCACACGTGGCCAATCGAGAAGATAAATTTATATCTATACATAGATATAAATTTATGTTGAATGGAAGATATATATTATACATAAAAAAAAAAAAAAAAAAACCGATATATATATGCGCGGTAAACGCGTGTTTGATTTTCTTTTAATTTATTGACACGATGTTCTTACGCTTGTGGATTGCCTTCGCGTTTTCACGCCACGTGGGCAACGCCACTGACCTTTTACGACGAAACTAGAGCCCTTGAAGTCCTCTCTCGGTTTTATACCGATGTTTTTCCTCTGGATTTTTTTTTAATTTTTAATTTTTTTTTTTTCTTTTTTTCGTATTCTTTTCGAGCCTTCGCATTTTTTTAATTGACGTTATAAATTTTTGCTCGGAGCACCGTTGTATCGTTACATCTAGGAAATTTTTACTCTTCTAATTTTCATATCGCCTTACCACTTTTTTCTCTCGGTGGTTAGCGACTTTACCTGGATGTTATTTGAATTTTTAACGAAATAAAAAAAAAAATTGTTTGGTTTTTTTAATTGACGTTATAAATTTTTGCTCGGACCACGTTGTATCGTTACATTTAGGGAATTTCTATTCTTTTAATTTTCATTGCAACGTATAATTTTTTTCTCTCGGTAGTTAGCAACTTTACCTTAGTGTTATTTGAATTTTGAACGAAATTAAAAAAAAAAATTGTTTTTTTTTTTTTTTTTTTGTTAAATTAACGTTATAAATTTTTGCTCGGACCACGTTGTATCGTTACATCTAGGGAATTTTTACTTTTCTCATTTCCATAGCAACATATCATTTTTTTTCCTCTCGGTGGTTAGCAATTTTACCTGGTTGTTCAAATTTTTAACGAAAATAAAAAAAAAATTGATTTTTTTTAAATCAACGTTATCAATTTTTGACAAAAAAAAAATTGTCAAATCGACGTCACGAGATAAATCAATTATTCTCCTATCGTTCGACGGCTTTCCCGTTTTCCTTTGCCTGAAAATAAAATAAAAAAACGAATTAATCAAATATTGCCATAAATTGTTCATTTTTGAAACTCGCTGGAACTAAAAATAATATTAATAATAATAATAATTTCGAGAGAAAAAAATAGCATCAGCAGCTTACTCAAGCTCGATCAAAGATTGGTTATTGGATAAAAAAAAATTATGCGTAGAAAATTCTCGAAGTGGTCGTGGTTAAACGTCGTATCTCGTCGTAGAAGTGTCGAAGATATTTTTTTTTTTGCCCGCGATTAAATTCTCGAGCGCGCGCGCGCCTCCGCGACGACACACCGCGAGGAGAATCGCGACTGACCCACTGACCCTTTCGACCAACCGCCGCTTCCTCCTACCCCACGTGCCTCCTCGCGAAGCGTATCCTCCAATCAAACGTCCTGGATAAACCCACGCCTCGTACAATCGACCGCGTACAGTCGAAAAAAAAAAACAAAAAAAAAAAAATAAAAACCTTTCCCAATATTTTTTCGTTTTACGCCTCGGACCTCAAATTTTATCTCCCTGCGAATTCACGAACGAGATAATGACTTGTCCTGCTTTTTTTTTATCATACACATACACGCATACATATATGTATACATTTATTTATTTATTTATTTATTTATTTGTTTATTTAATTGTTTATTTCTCGCAATGTGAAAGATTGGATTATGCAATTTCGTACGTTCTCATTGATAGAATGATAAATAAAAAATTTAAAAAACGCTGTAACTAATGGAAATTGCAATTGAGAATTTATCGACGAAAATTCTCTCGTCAGATACGACGAATATTACAAAATCTTGTGCGAGGGTGCGTCGCCAAACGCAAATTATATCGCGATGTGGAATTTAAACGCGTGAAACAGCAATCAATAAATTTTTATTAAAATATATAAATTAATTAATTTATATACTAATTAATTAATTAATTAATAATATTAATATTATATTATATTAATATTAATAATAATTTTATTAATTGATTGATTAATTAATTAATTAATAATATTAATATTATATTATATTAATATTAATAATATTTTTATTAATTGGTTGATTAATTAATTAATTAATTAATAATATTGATATTATATTTATATTAATAATAATTTAATTAATTAATTGATTAATTAATTTATTTATTTATTTCTCGCACCATAAAACATTGAATTACGCAATTTCGTACGCTTTCATTAATCGAATGATAAATAAAAAAAAAATTTTTAAACGCTATAACTAATGGAGATTGCGATTGGAAATTTATCGACGAAAAATTCTCTCGCTCGTATTACGACGAATATTACAAAATCTCGTGAGAGGGTACGTCGCCAAACACGAATTATATCCCGACGCGTAATTCAACCGCGTGAAACACGACGAATCGATACACGCACGAAATTTTTGCTTCTCGAGTTTATCGACTCGATCGAGGCGCCCCGTTTTTTATTCGACAAGGTCGGTCGCTCTTCTTATCGCGTCGAATCTCGTCGATCGTAGATAACGAAACGAAGACGAGTCGAACTGTGATAACGCTTCGAAACAAAAAGAAATAAAAAATTTCCGTAATAATTTTGCAAACTAGAGCGCGACCTTAAAACAGAACGACCTTTTCGTTCCAAAAGAAACAAAAAAAAACTATCGGAAAAAAGAAATCGGCATCGAACGCAAATTTAAAAACAAATCATTATATCGAAAAATTCGTTCGAGCGAATTTGTACACGGGGGGACGCGTACAAAAATCGTCGACGAAGTTGAAGGAAGAAGAGGAATAAGAAGAAGAAGAAGAAGAAAACTAAAAAGAAACTGCATCTCGTTTAAACTCAGTCGTATAATTTTTTTTTCGTAATCTTTCAGTAAGATAACGACGAAACGAAGGAGATAGAGAGAAAGAGAGAAACGCGATCTCGTGCTCGATTGCCGATAGAGGCGCCGGAGAAGATCGTTTTTCATACACCGCCGCGTCATTCGCGAAGCGAGTTCTCTCTCTCTCTCTCTTCCGTGGCGCACGATGTTTAACCCTCCACCGCGATCTTTCGCCTATGACCCCCGTGAGACGAGTTCTACGTTACACGGCCTCGAGCTCGGGGGGTTTCCGTTAAATCGTCTTAAAATTAGAATTAAAAAAAAAAAAGAAACTAGAAAAAAAAATGAAAATTAGTAAACACGATTAGTACGCGAAGTACGGAAATTTTGTTTGTTATTAGAATTCTCGTACGATAATAAGAGCAGGTTTTGGGATATTAACCCACAAAAAAGAAGAAATGAAAATTGTCACATTGGTAAAGAAAAAAGAAGAAATTGGTTTTTGGTAGGAATTTGTTCTAAAAGAAAAGTTGCTTTTTTTTTAATTCCGGGGAAAAATTAATCGTTTTTAAACTAGACAATTTTTTTTTTATGCGACTGCAGAGTTTCAAAGTTATAAATAGGTACCAATTTTTCTGCGTATTATTCAAAAGATATATTTTAAATTAAATAAATTACAATGAATAAATATTTTCCGAGCGTACCGTATCGAAGTACTATAATTATGTATTGTGTGGACATCCGTGTACAATGTATATATATATATATATATTGTTCTATTACTATACGTGCGATTCACCATACTACATATGCAATATACATAGTGCATTATATAGCAGTGAGTCGTAAGACGTGAGTAACGGGAGCGAAGAGTGGGTTACTGTGGCTCTCTCGCGAGAGCCTCGATCGTGGTTGTTGGTAGTATGGGAAAACGCACGATCGTTGCTCCGCAGACCCCGTTATCGGCTTCTCTTTTATTCTCTACGAAACCGGGGGAAGAGACAAACGATATGTGGCGAGAAAGAGAGATATGCATATACATGAATAGATATCATTGGATATATCGACAAATGGATCGATATATCGATAAATGAATCGATATATCGATAAATGCATCGATATATCGACAAATGGATCGATATATCGAAAAATGAGTCGATATATCGATTAATGCATCGATATATTGACAAATGGATCGATATATCGGAAAATGAACCGATATATCGATAAATGCATCGATATATCGACAAATGGATCGATATATTGATAAATGCATCGATATATCGACAAACGGATCGATATATCAAAAAATGAATCGATATATCGATAAATGCATCGATACATCGACAAATGGATCGATATATCGATAAATAGGTCGATATATCGATAAATGGATCGATATATCGATAAATAGATCGATATATCGATAAATACGTCGATATATCGAAAACTAGATCGATATATCGATCCATAAATCGATCTCTTTATCCTAATAAATTGAAAAAATAAAAAAATTGTTTTGTCTTTGGAAACGATCGGTCAGAAAATTCAATCGTGCTTATCTCCGTTGTTTCTTTTTTTGTTCGTTCCACTCGTGCCCGTATCCGTCGTGAGTACCTCGTGCTTTATCAATCCGCGAATCTGAGAGATCACGGCGATATTTATCAATTCGAGATCTCGCTGTGTCGTGTGCGCAGTGACAAAATGTATATTGTGCCGATTCACTCCGTTCCGATTTACGAACGTGCAAAGCATATCGATATAATCTCTCTCCCTCTCTCTCTCTCTCTCTCTCTCTCTATCTATCTCTATCTCTCTTCATCCTGCACAATGTCATTCTGGCTAATCGCTCTTACAAAGTTTAATTCCTATATACACGCGTGTGCCAAGCCAAGAAGTTATAATTGTCGTCGACCACACACAAACGGGACGAACGGTATTACTTTAGCGTACGGGGTTCTTGTTACGTTAGAGATTTTGTAAAGCGTGTCGGTCGTTGCGCCGTTGGCGATTCGCGATTTATTACAACTCCTCCGCCGCGATTAAAACATTGGCGAAATATCACGTGCGACGAATCGTTAAAAACAGAAACGAAATTTTGTATTTATTTTTGCAAAATTAACGGCTCTCACCTTTTTTTCCTGTGGCAAAATTTAATTAAACTCCATTTTTCTCGCACGCAGAAAAGTTGTTGCCAGATGGAAAAACTGGTCCATCGAACGGATTTTCTTCATCCCAGACAAAATAGCGATTTTCTCCTGTCGTTTACAACTCGATTATCTCGTCCGAATGTAAATTTATATTATTTCGTACGCGAACGAGTTTTAAAAAGCAATTAGAACTTCTCTCGAAAAAAAAAAAAAAAAAAGAAAAACGAAAAAAAAAAATTATCACAGAATTGATTTCCTCCGACGATTCGTCGAACGGAAATTGAGCGATATTATTTCTTTTTTTCTTTTTTTTTTTTTTTTTTTTATCAATTCGCACATGCAATTGGAACTTTAGGTGGAACGAGAGGTCTATTGTTGCGCGATTTAATCTCGACGATTTTATTACTTTCGTTTCGTTTCGTACGTTTGTTCTATTTCCGTTTCGTTTCGAATTCATTCGTCGCCTGGAAGATAACGTTTCTCATTTTGTTTTACTCGTAATAACGCGATTGCTTGGAAATACGATGAGACGCGTCAACATTTTCCTATTATCATCAATATTTTCCGGTACGTGTCGATAGTTACGACGATTTCAATCTTAAAATACGTAGATATGAAATTTCTAAGAGGAAACTAAAGACAATCGTGCTCGAGCGTGAATTTACGTCATGTCTGTTTTTTGTTTTTTAATTTTTTTATTTTTTTTTTGTTTTCGTTTCGTCTCACGTAATTTTTGAAACAACAATTACGCGTCCCGCGAAACGACGCGGGAGATTCGAAGTGTTTACCAACACGGTCGTGACGTTGCCACGATGTATACGAGATGCGGTAATCTGCGCGACGTAATACGCATGCGCGCATACGCGCATGCGTAGTACGTCGCGCATGCGCATTTCGGCTCGGGTATTACGAAATACGCGTCTCGATGTTTTATTTTTATTTTATTACGATTATTTGCAAATTCATCTTGTTTACGCGTCGCCGCAATCGCTATCTGTCGCGATTTTTTCGTCTTATCGCGGCAAACGAAAAAAAAAAAAAAAAAAACCACGCGTCGACCCGCAGCTTCCGCCATTTTCGTTATGCGACGGTACGAAGAACGAAAATAAAACGTCGCGTATTTATTTGTCGGGTGAATTATGGAATTTGTTTTTAATCTCCATGAAATGTCTTGCCGCGTCGCTAGAAAAACTCAAAAAATCGTTAACCAAATTTCGCTTTTCTTTTTTCAGATTATCAAGAAAAATAACTCACAATTTATTCGATTTGCCAAAATCTTGAATTTCAAAGAAGGCAATTTGTCCAAAAAACAAAAAAATCTTCAAATACAAAGAAAAGAAAACTAAAAAAAATTCTACAAATTGACAAAATAAAAATCAAAAATAAAAAAATCCCATTCTCCCCCGATTAACCCTTAAATGCATGATTTTTCCTTTTTAAATACAAAAAATTGAAACAGGTAGATAATTAAACATAATTAGATAGAGAAACAAGGAAGAAAACACAGATGTACATATACATCATCATGCATTTAAGGGTTAAAAACGTATGAAACCCCTAGGAACAAAAAAAATGTTTACAACGCGACAAAAAAAAAAAAAAAATGCGTCACCAATAAAAGCATTGGCGACACGATGAATAAGTTCGAGAAGAGCGAATCGAGCGTAACACAAACGGGTGTCTCGCGTTCCGTACATCGCATAAATTACGCGTTTACGTATCTATATATCATTATTCCTATCGCCTCGGTTAAATCTCATCATTACCAGCAAGAGGATACTCTCATCATATATCCACCTTTGTACCCGCGCGCACGCTACCATTTGCAACGTAATAACGTGCCTGATCGGTCTACGCTTAAAACCCATACGCGAGAAGAACGGTACGGGCACGCGGATTTTACGGTGAAACTGTTTTATATATACATATCTGTATATATATATATATATATAGATACATAAGACGGTGCAAGCGCCCGGGTATCTTCGTCGCTTAGTCATACCCGTGAGGGAGAGCCTCCGTGATTTCTTCGTACTCCGCGTTGTACCGTCGACGAATGATTTCATAATGATGCAACGGTATCGAACGTGCATACATATAAATATAAACATTTACATACATACATACATACATACATACACCCATACATACAATATATATGTTATAATATATTATATGTTATATAACATATTATATGCATAATATATATAATAATATTATCATATAATATTATATTACATTATAATAATATAATATAGAATATTATATTATATTATATCATTATACATTATAATATATTATAATATACTATATTATATTATTATACATTATAATATATTATAATATACTATATTATATTATTATATATTATAATATATTATGATATACTATATTTATTATATATTTTAATATATTATAAGATATAATAATATAATATAATATATTATAATATATCATAATATAATATATTATATCATAATATAATATAATATATCATAATATAATATATAACAATATAATATATGATGGTGTATTATATTATTATACTATGATATAATATAATATATCATAATATATTATATTATTATATATTATCTTATAATACAATATATAATAATATATTGTATTGTATTATATAATATTATGATATAATGTATTATATTATATTATGTAATACGTATGTATGTACGTGTATCGCGCATGCGCGAGCAAATGGGACGAGGAGCGTGCGAACGGGGATGACGACCTCCCGTTATTGGCGGCGACGACACTGTGGCGGTGGTGCTCCTTCTTCTTCTGCTCGCTTCCCGTTTTTCCTCACCCATGTGATTATCCCGTCTCTCGTTAGATCTTTCTTACAAGAACGTTAGGTTTCTGTATTTCTTTTTTTGCTCGATTTTGTTTTTCCTCTTTATATCAACTCGTCTTCATTTCATTTCTCAAATTATACGACGAGTTAGAATCGTTATCGAAGAGGCTCGTCGGATAAATTTATCGAAATTGGAATATTACTTTTTTTTTTGTATTTGTGTGTATGTGTATGTATGTGGGATTTTTTTTTATTATCATCGAGATCGATCGATCGATCGAACGAATTATTCGCTCGACTTTATCTACAGGGATATTTTCTTCTTGGAAGTAGCACGTGCGTGGTAATTAATCGTTCGGAAAAATATAAAATGGTAATCTTGTTTTTCGCGAAGAAGTAATCCGGGTTTTCCTTCCCGTTGGGTCAGCAGTGTCCCGTGATAGTTATCGGTATTCCAGCTGTTGCGGTTTTCTCGCGGAACTCGGAAAAAACTGCGGACTTCCGGTTGCTTCAATCCAATTTTTTATTTTTTCAATCGAAACCTCTCCGTTCCGTGATTCACCTCAAAAATTACCGCGATGGTTGACTCGTACGTTTTATTTATCGATGATGACTTAATTCATTGAAACATTCGTCATGGAATAGAACGTTATCGAATCGAGATAAAATCGATTGGAAATTAAATTTGCATCCTCGACGATTTACAGGCCAGTCGTTTCGTTACGAAGGTAACGATTGAAACCGATGAAAATTTCACATCAATTTAACTTATTATCACGATTATTAACTACGTAGAAGAAGAAGAAGAAGAAGGAAAAAAAAAATCACAATCTTAAAAATTGCGTTACCAAGTTCGAAAATTTCGTCATACGACGATTTTGAATACGATTTGTTCTCTCCTTCATTTTTTCTTCTCTTCGTTCTTTTTTTTTCTACTCGAATGTCCATTAATGTCGTGAGAGAATCCAACGTTGAGAAAGAGGTCTCTCGAGGCTCGTTAAGGCCTCCTCGACTGATTCATTCTCCTTCTATTTTTTTTTTCTTCTTTTTCTTTTTTATTCTCGTTCGTTCTTCCGAACGAGCGTGCCAGCGTCGTGTCGTCACACGACTCGCGGACTTCCGGCAAGGGATTTCGAGTCTCTCTCTCTCTCTCTCTTTTTCTCTCCTAATGTTGAAATTTACGGTCGAGAACCTTTTCCAGGGCCTCGTACGCGAAGGTTGCGTCGTAGGATTTTCGTAATAGTCGAGATCGAGTCGACGTTATATCGTTGATGATTCGATTTCCATTTTACCGATCGATTCTTAAATGTTACGGATCGATACGACTCTTATTGATTTTATCAATTTTATATCTTTTTCCACTTTTCGTCTCGTTTTATCGTGACGTAATTGATTAAGAAACTAGCAAACAAATATTATAAAATCTTTCGTAAAAATGAAATTTTTCTACGAATCATCCTCGGCTCTCTCTCTCTTTTAAATCTTGCATAATTTTATAGTGCGTCGTTTCCTTTAATCTTAACCAACATTGAGGGATCGAATCTCGCCTTCTCTCTTGTGCGTGATACGTCTCTCAATTTTCCATCGGTATTTGAGGAAAAGTTACGTAACCGCAATGTCGAGACTTTATCACTCTCCCTCTTTATCAATCCCCTCTCCCCCTCTCTCTCTCTCTGTCGTCATTTTCGAAATTACTCGATCTAACTCTGACGTAGTTGCATATCCCTTGATAATAATGCGAATTTCAATAATACAATTTACTCGGGTAGAGAGGGCGAAACATTTAGCAATCTTTTCGAGACTTCCACGTTGAGAAAATACGTAGTTATACAGGGTGAATTTTATAAGGTGTAACAGACTTTATTTTAAGGTAGATGGGATCATTACAAACAAAAAATGCAAATATACATTAGAGATATTTTGAATAGTTTAGGAGATATACACTTTTAAAGCTGATCCAATCAGAGCGCGCCGAGAAGCGTTGGAGCCGCCCACTCCCGTTCTAGCCGTAAGAGATAGCACAGTGTAGGGCGTTACATTTGAGGTTGCAAAATTCAGAGCAGTCAATATTATTTATTATATTATTACGCACTCAATTTTATTTCTCGGGCATTGACTGCTAGGGGAGTGGGCGTTGTCAACGCTTCTCGACGCGCTCTGATTGGACCAACTTCAAACAATTATATCTCGTAAACTATTAAAAATATCCCCAATGTATATTTGCAACTTTTGTTTGTAACGATCCCATCTACCTTCCAATAAAGTTTGAGCCACCTTATAAAACTCACCCTGTATAAACGCAAATCGTCCTCGACAAACCATAGGCAAGGTAGTTGGTAAATAAACCGTCGTCGTACGTTTCAAAGTGCAAACTCGGAGATTTCGAGTCGGGAGAGAAATAATAATGATTAACGGATAGATAAATAGATTTATAAAAAAAAAAGAAAAGAAAACAGTGAGAAATATCGTTATAACCGTAAACGAGTTAAATAAATCCGTCGCGTGTCGGTAACGTTGAAAAAAAAAAAAAGAACGCGAGTCCACAGGCTTTCCTCGATAATAAAATTCAAGCCACCCCCTCTCCCAGATGGGCAAATCCCATGGAAAAATTACGTTCCCTCGTAAAAACCGTTAAGCAGAAGAGAAAGAGGAGAAAGAAGGAAAAAAAACGGTCTTTTCACGTTTCTTTCCCACGTCGTTACGTCGGTCTCGCGATAAACGCACGGTGGCGCCTCCTTTCTCTCTATCTCTCCATTCACATATTCCCCTCCTCGTCCCTGCTCTCCTTCACACGATCCCTCCAACGTCGAGCTCCGTCGGTGAAAAAGCTAGAAAAAAAAAAAATATCAGAAATCTTCCTCCCTTCTAAAAAAGCAAAACAAAAAATGAAAAAAAAAAAAAAAAAAAAAAAAAAAACACAGAATTACAACATCGCTGAAGGAGCAACGAGAGTTTCTCTTGCATGAGTGCGAGTTTTGCGATCGCAAGGAGGAACCAAAAGCGCAAAAACCAAAGCCAAACTAAACAAAAAATAAACGAAAGAAACGAACGGAAAAAAAAAAAAAAAAAAAAACAAAACAAAACGGAGTGCGAGAAATTTTTGCAATGCACGTGCGTCGGTTGCGTCTTAACAGCGTGTCTCTAATTGCCATAATCGATAATAAGATTGCAAAATAAAAGGAAGGAAGGAAAGCGAGAGTGAGAGAGAGAGAGAGAGAGAGATAAGATTAAGTCAAAAACAAACAAAACAAAAAAAAAAGAAATTAAAAGCAAAAAAAAAACAAAACTGCGAAAATCACTGTTGACAGCGATTCACTTACGCATCTCTTTTGTGTGTGCACATAAAGATTGCGACCTGCCGCCGGAAGAGGAACGAGAGCTCGGGGATGCCGGGAGCAGCAGCAGCGGCGAGGGCGACTACGTGCCGAAGACGAAGACTCGTAGCAAGGTCATCCAGTCGATGTCGTCGGAGTCGTCAACCGGAAGTCCATGCGCAGCCGCCATCGGTAGCAGCGACAGCATCAACAGCCCCGCTGATTCAACGTCCGTTGGTCCGGTAGTTGAAAACGTCAAGAACCTCGAAAAGGTACGAACATCGACGAACGAGTCGTCCTCGTCGTCGTCATCCTCGTCGTCGTCCTCGACGAAGGATCGCGCGAGTCTAAGTCGTCGTCAGCGTAAGAATCGTACGAGAGCACCGCGCGAGCAGCAACGTCGCGATCGCGATGACGATAACGACGACGTACCATCGTCGCCCGTCCCGCGACATCGTCATCATCATCGTATGCTTCAACATCATCACGCGGAATTGAAATCGCGTCATTTTCATCAAGAGAGCCCAACGCGCGAGTACAACGATTCGTCAAAAGCTCGCAACGTTACGTCCAGACGTTCCAATCAAGCCTCGCATCCGAACGGAAGTAACAAAGTTGGCGAGAACGAGGGCGCTACGATCGAATCGAGCTCCGGACTTCATCATAATGGAAGAAAAATTCCCGGTGTCGCGACTAACGGCACGAGCTTAGGTACGAAAAAAACTAAAATTACGTCGATTCATCATCATCATCATCATCATGGCCACGTGGTTAGTAGCCAACGCGACGAGCTCAATCATCTCAGCGACGCGGCACTGGCAACTCTGATGCGAAGATACACGCTCACCGGTATGCAACTCGCGCATCTCGGCTATCCCGTCGAGTGCAGCTATTTTCCCGGCTACGCCGTTATACTTAATCATCAGCAACATCCGATGGGTCATCGTGCCAGAGGGCAGCAGTATCATCACTTGGACGCGAACGCGAGGGAATTCGTTCCTGGTAACAACGGTAAGAGCGGCGAGGGCAAAAACGGAAGAGTATGGAGCGCGAACGAGTGCGAGGTAGACAGCGGTAACGGAAGCGGAAGTTCGGTCGAGAGCTCGGATCTGGAGCCGGAATGCTCGTCGGACAGTGACAAGAGCTCGGACATTGGTGAATCCTCATCGTCTTCGTCATCATCCTCTTCTTCGTCCTCCTCGTCGTCATCCGGCTACGCCGAGAAATCGCGACGAGATTCACGCTCGAGTCCCGAACCCTGGAACAACAACACTGCCTCGGATCCATCCAAGCTCTTGGTCGAACGTCCTTGCGTCAGATGCCACAAGACTTTCGCCGTCGATCGTAAAACCGGTAATTACGTAAAGGAGGAGAAATGCGTTTATCATTGGGGAAAATTGAGGAATTGTCACGATCGTAGACAACAGCACGATACCTGGGAATGTTGTCAAGGTCGTATAGAGAGCGAGGGTTGTACCAACGCGAGGATGCACGTATGGACAGGACTTTCACCCGGTTACAACGGTCCCTTCGATGGTTACGTAAGAACGAGACCCTCGAGAGTATTGCCCTGCGATGGAAATTACGGCGTTTACGCACTCGATTGCGAGATGTGTTTTACGAAACGCGGCCTCGAATTAGCCAAGGTAACCCTCGTCGGTATGGACGGACGTATCGTTTACGACGCTCTCGTCAAACCCGACGACGAAGTCATCGATCATAATACTCGTTTCAGTGGTATTACACCCAAGATACTCGCTAAAGCAACGAAAAACTTGCGCGACGTACAGAAGGATATTACAAGTTTCGTACACGCCGAGACAATACTTATCGGTCACGGACTCGAGAACGATCTACGAGCACTGAGACTTTTACACACAACCGTAATCGACACCTGCGTAGCTTTTCCACATTTTCTTGGCTATCCGTTTCGCAGCAGTCTCAAGACACTCGCGAGAACGGTACTGAGACGAGAGATTCAAGTTACCGAGCACGATTCTGTCGAGGATGCTAGAATAGCGGTTGATCTTATGCTAAGAAGGCTCCAACACGATTTGTCATAAAGATGGAGAGAGCGTGACAGAGAGAGAGACACACTAATTTAGCTCGAGATCCTTGTTCTCTCGAGCCTCGTAACGGCATCGATATGTGTGCGTCTTCGTGTACATATCAATCCCTAAAGCGATTCTTTGGAAATCGCGCAAAACGTCGTGTGATACGACAAAAGGGCTGAGAATTTCTGTGAAAAGAATTCTCGATTATTGGCCCGACGGTGATCGAACGACGAGAGTTAAACGTCGCGTCGAAGGATCCAAGGAATGGAAGAAGAATAAATGAAAATAATTTATAGAAAAGAGAAGATGAAGAAGAAGAAGAAGGAAGAAGGAAGAAGATAAACGAAATGGAAACAAAATCCTCGCCTCTGCACTCATGCCAGTGTTCAGTTCCAAGTGAAATCTGTGATACGTTTTACATAACAAAAAAAAAAAACTACAATTATCACTATCGCACGTGCGTATGTACGTACGTCCTAATGAAAAAGGGAAATGAGAAGAATCGAAAATGAAAAGAACGACGAGACGTTTCGTCCAACTGTACGCGGTCGCTCTTTTTCGTCGAATGAAAAAAAAAAAAAACGAACGTTTCCTTTTTGTTACGTTCTTTTCTTCTTTTATTTCTCGTGCGAACGTACTTTTGTTTTTTTTTTTTCATACGAACGTGCATACTCAAACTCATCGACAGAATTCATCGTATCATTATGAATAATTTAATTGTAAAAAAAAAGAAGAAGAAGAATGATAAACACTCGAATTAATTGATAAGCTGTGTATATATACATATAGATTTATATATATATATATATAAATATATTTTTGTTTCCGGAGAAAAAGGGACTTATTCAGTTTGCGCTCGTGAAAAATCCAACAGGCGTTATTGTGCGATTGCCAATTTTAGCGTCCATGCGAAACGATTTTTTTGGTTTCTTTGTTTTTAATTCCCATTCTGTTCTCTTTTCATTTAAGTTATAATCTCGCGAAAAAGAATTCTGTTAAATTTAAGCGATCGACGCGAATTTGGACGAATTAACTTACGATTAAACTCGCCGACTATAAACAAAAAAAAACGAAGCAGGAAATCTGAAATTATAATTATTATTCTTGGTTGTATCGAGAATGTTTTTCTTTCATTTGTTATTGTATAAATGGGAAGAACGTTCGAGCGTTGTACGATTCGTGTTCGAATTACGATAAGAAGAAGAAGAAGAAGGGAAAAAAGCAATTTCATTTTATCGCCCTCGTGTACATATGGCATTGTATTTATTCAAGCGCATCGGCGAGAAGGCCCACGACGATTGAGAGCCGAATTTAAGGCTCGTAATTGCCGATCTAGGAACGTGAATGCACAATTTCGTGCATTGCTGTAATACGTATTACCTTTTGTTTTTTGTTTTTTTTTTTATTTTTTTTACATTATACGATATTATTATCCGGTATATTATTTATACTAGATATTATAATAAACCTTTGCGACGTCTGAGTAAAAATTGTTTTTAATTTTAATATAAAACTTACGATGAATTAAAACGAAAAATTGGATTCGCTCAAAAATCTTGTTGCTGCTCGTTATTTTCAAATGCCTACCTCCTGTCTTCTTTTCTTATTTATCCTTTTACCATATACTTGAGATTCGAGGTGACTGTTGAATTTAAAAAAAACTCAACAACGACCCAAGGATCTTGAAATTTGTATTTTTTTTTTTAATGTATACAAACACATTTTCTTGTTTATTCTTTTTTTGACGACGAGTGCAATTTCAAAGTAACGCTTACTACGTTCGTCGTCGAAATTCGCGTACAGGATTCACGCCGTTGGTTTTACAATCGTCGTGACGTCATCCTCGTCCAATGCGTTTAACAATAATCGTTTAAAATTTACAATCTAAGTTCGCAAATAAGTGATTCGTTGGATTTCAACGTTCTTGGAAAGCTCTCGCTCTCGCTCTCTTTTTTCTAACTAAATTTAAAAGTAAGTTTCGTTCGTCGACAAATTATCAACGAAGGCAATAAGAAGCGAAAGTTTGTAAGGTCGAACGAGAAGAATAAAAATATTAACAACAACAAAAAAAACAAAAACCAAAAGAAAGAATGAAACTAAATTAAAAGCACCGTTTTCTTCCAATACAATTGGCGATTGTTCACGTATAATCGATAAGAGGAGAAAGAAAGAGAGTGAGGGAGAGGAAGATGAAAAAGTGAAGAAAATAATTGAAAGAAAAAATATTGAGAAAAAGTAAATAGAACAAAAAGAAAAAAGAGGAAAAACAAAAACTACGGCTGTGCGCTTTCTCGACGAATCTCGTGTCGCGCCCGAAGCACGGCGTGCAGTCCACGCACTTACATATCGTCCGCCTGTGTGAATCTGTTATAAAATACGTATGTATATTCGTTACATATGTTTATATGTATATATAATATTGTTCGAGTCGACGATGTTCGCGCCGAATGAAATTTGTCCAACGACAACGATGACTCTCTTCTCCCTTCTCGTTTTACGACCTCGCTGAAAAAGATCAACGACTCCAGCCGAGTCCGGGAGGTCGTTCTGAATTAGATTCGGTAGGAACGACGATGACATCCTCCTCTTCCTCCCTTTTCTTTCCCTCATCCAACTTAACCAGATCCCATTAATCACGTAACCGAATCCTTCGCCTCGTCGATTGTAAGGAAAACGGTACACAGGTTGTGGCAGAAATAACTAGCTTAATTATTTCAAAGGGGGATTGACAAAAAATGTCTCGAGGTATCATCAAAAATCTTTAATTTCTCAGATGTTGATATAAAAACAGTCTTTCTTTCTTTTTTAATTTAAGTTCGGTAAAGTAACAACGACAATCTAGAGGGATTTTGGTTCTAACAAGATAGTGGTTTAGGTTGTGTCAACCGAATCCTTCGCCTCGTCGATTGTAAGGAAAACGTTACACAGGTTGTGGCAGAAATAACTAGCTCACTTATTTCAAAGGGGGATTGACAAAAAATGTCTCGAGGTATCATCAAAAATCTTTAATTTCCCAGATGTTGATATAAAAATAGTCTTTCTTTTTTTTTTAATTCAAGTTCGGTAAAGTAACAACGACAATCTAGAGGGATTTTGGTTCTAACAAGATAGTGGTTTAGGTTGTGTCCACCGAATCCGTCGCCTCGTCGATTGTGAGGAAAACGTTACACAGGTTGTGGCAGAAATAACTAGCTCACTTATTTCAAAGGGGGATTGACAAAAAATGTCTCGAGGTATCATCAAAAATCTTTAATTTCCCAGATTTTGATATAAAAATAGTCTTTCTTTTTTTTTTAATTCAAGTTCGGTAAAATAACAACGACAATCTAGAGGGATTTTGGTTCTAACAAGATAGTGGTTTAGGTTGTGTCCACCGAATTCTTCGCCTCGTCGATTGTAAGGAAAACGTTACACAGGTTGTGGCAGAAATAACTAGCTCACTTATTTCAAAGGGGGATTGACAAAAAATGTCTCGAGGTATCATCAAAAATCTTTAATTTCCCAGATTTTGATATAAAAATAGTCTTTCTTTTTTTTTTAATTCAAGTTCGGTAAAGTAACGACAATCTAGAGGGATTTTGGTTCTAACAAGATAGTGGTTTAGGTTGTGCCAACCGAATCCTTCGCCTCGTCGATTGTAAGGAAAACGTTACACAGGTTGTGGCAGAAATAACTAGCTTAATTATTTCAAAGGGGGATTGACAAAAAATGTCTCGAGGTATCATCAAAAATCTTTAATTTCCCAGATGTTGATACAAAAACAGTCTTTCTTTTTTTACTTTAAGTTCGGTAAAGTAACAACGACAATCTAGAGGGATTTTGGTTCTAACAAGATAGTGGTTTAGGTTGTGTCAACCGAATCCTTCGCCTCGTCGATTGTAAGGAAAACGTTACACAGGTTGTGGCAGAAATAACTAGCTCACTTATTTCAAAGGGGGATTGACAAAAAATGTCTCGAGGTATCATCAAAAATCTTTAATTTCTCAGATGTTGATATAAAAACAGTCTTTCTTTCTTTTTTAATTTAAGTTCGGTAAAGTAACAACGACAATCTAGAGGGATTTTGGTTCTAACAAGATAGTGGTTTAGGTTGTGTCAACCGAATCCTTCGCCTCGTCGATTGTAAGGAAAACGTTACACAGGTTGTGGCAGAAATAACTAGCTCACTTATTTCAAAGGGGGATTGACAAAAAATGTCTCGAGGTATCATCAAAAATCTTTAATTTCCTAGATGTTGATATAAAAACAGTCTTTGTTTCTTTTTTAATTGAAGTTCGGTAAAGTAACAACGACAGTCTAGAGGGATTTTGGTTCTAACAAGATAGTGGTTTAGGTTGTGTCCACCGAATCCTTCGCCTCGTCGATTGTAAGGAAAACGTTACACAGCTTGTGGCAGAAATAACTAGCTCACTTATTTCAAAGGGGGATTGACAAAAAATGTCTCGAGGTATCATCAAAAATCTTTAATTTCCCAGATGTTGATATAAAAACAGTCTTTCTTTTTTTACTTTAAGTTCGGTAAAGTTACAACGACAGTCTAGAGGGATTTTGGTTCTAACAAGATAGTGGTTTAGGTTGTGTCCACCGAATCCTTCGCCTCGTCGATTGTAAGGAAAACGTTGCACAGGTTGTGGCAGAAATAACTAGCTCACTTATTTCAAAGGGGGATTGACAAAAAATGTCTCGAGGTATCATCAAAAATCTTTAATTTCCCAGATGTTGATATAAAAACAGTCTTTCTTTTTTTACTTTAAGTTCGGTAAAGTAACAACGACAATCTAGAGGGATTTTGGTTCTAACAAGATAGTGCTCTAGGTTGTGTGTGTTTTCTTCCTTTAAACTCTTCAATGTCTTCTCCAATCTGCTAGACACAATTCGTGAGTAATTATAATTTTAAATGCATGTAAACAAAGGTCAGTATACAAAATTCGCAGTTTTTTTGACATCTGAAGAGCATGTTGTGCTGAATTGGTTGGAACTAGTTCCATCAAAGTGTTCTCACATTTTTGGGATGTCTGGGTGGTTTCCTGTTTAGGGCAGAGATCTAGGTGCCCTTACTATACGACCTTTTTGTCACAGTTATAGATTTGCTATTTTTGAAAAAAAGAAAGTTCACTAGAAAGCTTTCAGGCTCAACGAACCATGGTATAGTGACGAATGCAAAACTTTTAATATGTGCCTCTACCTAATGGAACAAACCGCACCCTTTTCCCTACTTTGGTGATCCTACAGTGATTTTTTCAAACGTCAGAGTTATTTCTGCCACATCCTGACTTTGCGATTCCATTTTTATTTTCTAAACAATTTTTTATTTTCTAAACAATTGTTTATTTTATAAACGAAATTTATTTCCATTTTTTGATCTTTTCAACAAACTCGTGGTACGATAAATATGTGGATTAAAATAAAATGGACGATATTGATGAAATAACGTCAAAACTTGATTCCTCGTTTTTACAGAGAGAATAATTAATTTTTCAAGAATGAAAATTGGCGATTGGACGATTGATAAGAAATTAAATAATAGATCAAGATAAAGAACGGTCCAACGTTCTTATCATTTCCCAAGGTCGATGAGTAAATAACTTTTCAATTTTCAATTTTTTAGTCGCCTGTATCAAAATTCTAGCCTGTTCATCAAAATCGAACGGCGATCGCGCGATTTGACTCGTTCCGATTCCTCGATACGAAACTTTCTTAACAGCCTCGACCCTCCCGCATCGATGAGAATTTTACCTCTTTCTATTCGCTCGAGAGATCGACAAATCCGCAGACGTTTTCTTTTCTTCTTCTTTCGAATCGAATTAATTTAACCAAAGAAGAGAAAAAAAAATAACAGAAACGATAGAAAATCGAGTGAAAGATTCGTTGGAGTGCGATCGACGAGAGCTAATAATGATCTCGTATTAATTGGCACGTTGAGCGATAATTAGTCACGTGGCGATCCCGTTTATACTTTTTCGCGATCGGTTCTCGTTTCGCGACGCTGATTGGGGAGGGAGAGGAAGGAGTTCTACGCGACTCGTTCACCGCGAAGATTCGAGCCAATTGGGAACATCGGCGAACTCTCGTATTGCTCGAACATATATATATATATATATATATATATATATTTATATGTGTATGTTGGAAGTGCCGCTTCCATTACATTTGACTCGCTAAAACTTTCTCTCGCCTCCCACCCATGCGTGTTTCTCCTTTCCTCGAGAATCGTTCGCGAGCTCTCGGCCTCGGATCTGCTCGTCTGGTTCTAAATAAAAAAAAATTTAAAAAAAAACATCGTCTAAACACAGCGCACATATTCCTAAAAAATAATAAGGAAACGCATTAAAAAAATATTTTGATTAAAATTGTATTCGCGTCGAGGGAAAATGAAATCGACCATCTTTATAAAAACAAAAGATCCTTACGAGCTTGAAAAAACGTTTATTTTTGGGTTAAGAAAATTATTTCTTTGTATCGTTTTTAGATGGAAAGAAATTTTTTTTTTTTTTTTTGAGTGTGATTAAAAATTTATGATCGAGGATTGATAATGATTCTGGAAGAATGTGACTCGTGCGTTGACAATGAGTGGAATCGTTTGTTTATTCGTTGAAGAAAAAAAAAGAAGAGGCGACGAACGAAGAAGATTAAAAAAGATTGAAATATGTGAGAAGTGGAAAGACAATTTTTTTTTTCGAGGAAAAGAAATATTTGAATGCACGTTGCACGATGAGAAAAATAAATTGTAGTATAGTTCTAGTTTACTATAATTACTGTGGACGAAGGCGTCTTTTCCCCTCACCCCCTTCTTCACCTTTCTTGTTTCTCTCTAATTATCCTTGAATGAAGAAACGAGAGATAATATCGTGTGAGTGTGTTGTATCTCTCAGAACTCATTGTAAGTTGTACTAAACTTAAGTTTCCGGACGATATTTCTCGTTTAACAAATTCCAACGACAACCCCTTTCCCTTGCCACCACAATCAGCACCATTGACACGTTATACTTGTAAACGATTATTACAAATTGTATAATCGTTGATATATGCTATTAATACATTTTGTACCTAATAATGTTCTCGTCGTTGTTACTTTTGTCTACTTTTAATTAATTTATGATAACCCGATTCTCATTCTCCCTGCGACGAATATTTTGTACAAATACAAAAAAAAAGAACATTCGCTTTTACAAATTTTGCGGATATCCTGCTATCGGTTCATTCGCCCGACTCTTCGACGAGGTAATTATTAACTATTTTGAGAAACGCTGAAATGTATTCGCAAACAAAATTTACATTTTGAACAATTGCAATATTTTTCTCCTAACAAAGTTTTATCACAAAAATAAATCTTTTTTTAATAAGAACAATTTCAAAAAAATGATATTTTTTGCATTTAAGATATGAAAATGCAATTTTGAAAAGATAACAAATGCAAGACTACATGGAAATTAAAAATTCTAATCGGAGTAATTGAGATAAGCCGGACAGTGAGCTTTTTGGCTAATTTAAACGAGCGAAGAATGAAGAGAGGAAAAAATGTGGCAGCGCGTCGCGATAGATCGTTTCTTTTTTTTTTCTCTCTAACGTCCACTCGGCACAGAAGTCCCGATATCCCGGTCTCGCTCGTTGACACGTCTAATGCGTAACTCTTGCGTATAACATACCTCCGTTGCCCGCTACCATCGCGGCCTACCTCGCTAGTGTGCTTTCGCAATGAGAATTCATTATAAATGATAATAGCCGTCGAATTTGGCGAGAATGTGGATGAAAACCGGTAATCTCTGGAAGTCGTCGCGGACGACGTCGTACGTCGTCGTCGTCGTCGAGGTCTCAGTCCTGGTATCTCTCCGAATGTGCTGCATACGTATATATAGATACACTCAGCTGTATATTATGTACTCCACATAGTACGACTCGATATATCTCCAGTATACACGGTACGCGATTTAACGGAGCCAGCGGTGAAAACGAACGTTTTTTTCTTTCCTGTTTTTCGAGTCGCTTTTGGTTATCCACACGTATCGGCAATTCCGTGTCGATTTTCATCGGTTCATAACTCATCTCGTATCGTTTCACATCCGAGAAATGTCCGGGTCGTTTCCTCGGTCACTTTATCACAGCTGAAAATCACAATTTTTTTTATCGTTATATAAATTAATTGTATTGGAAAAATATTATAGGATAAAATGTGATTAATAATTGTAATTTTGAATAAATTTTGTTTACCAAATTAGCGACGATTCGTTTATCGTTGATAAGTTGTAAGAGGAAAATGGCTGAAGTAGGAGACGTTTCTTCTTCGTCTTTCGTTTTTATTGAAAAACTATAAAAACTGGTCGATCGACACGGAACGTCCCGTATGCAAATCTGGTCTTCGTTCGCTCGAGGTCTCGCATTTGAAATATACAAGAGATCATATGCAGACGTGCTCGTCCCGAACGATTCTCTCTCTCTCTCTCGTGCGCCACAATTTTCGTATATCCTTCGTCTCATATATACGCAGTCGCATAAATCAGTCCCCACGCTCGTTCGTTCTCATAATTTCACCACTCCTTCTCTCTTTCTCTCTCGTCCTCTCCCGGGACTGCAGAACGCTCGTAACTGGCCTTGATGCTTCGTGTATGCATAAATACAAAATACAAGTTCAAAATAAAAATAATTTTTCTTCAAAAAAGAAAGTCCACTTGCCACTCGTACGTATCTTCACGGAAATTATATTTTCCTCCAAGTTTTTTCACGTCTTTGCGATACTCCGATGACGTTCTCGTACTGTAATCGGTCATTGTATTTTCTTCACGGAAAATAAGCGAGAAAAATAAATAAGAATTCGATTGGTCAATGAACTAACGACACGACGTCTCGCCAATATTATATTATTCTTATCATTATTCATCGCACTCGTATAATAATAATATTATTACAGAATAATAATAACATTATTATCCCCATTATTATTAACGAGACGACGCTGTTTACGTTTTACCGTAGGCAAAACTTTGCACTTGAACCTGCCGAGCGAGATACGAGAGTTGCACGATTATCCGTGTCCTGGTACTTTAAATCAAACGATAATCGACGTCGTATCAAAACCATAATAATCAACAATCTCGCGGTAAAATAATTATATCGATCGACATAAATACAACGATACGGATATATTCGTGTCACCCGTTAATAAAGAAAACAGTTTGAAAACAAAAACAAAAAAAACAACAGAACAAAAAAAAATAAGTAATAAGAAATTAAATAAGAAATCGTTCTCTACGGGGTCAATATATCGTACGAAGGTTTCCCTCCGCCTACTTTACATCTCGTATTATAAACTTCGCATCGATTTCGCGGGTCGACGATGAATCATTCTCGCATTTCGTGCCGGAGAGCCTCCTCCTCCGATCTTCGCCTTCGAGATGTCTCGACGTTGTCTCGTCTCCATGACCCGACTACTTCGCCAGTTTTGCTTATTTTTCTTCTTGTTTTCATTGTTGTTTTGTATGTGTTGTTTTCTGGCTTGTTTCACGGTCCAACTGGAAGAAAATAAAACGTTATTAGGAGAAACTCGATCTAGACAGGAGGTAAGGGGAGACAGACAGACAGACAGAGAGAGAGAGAGAGGGGTGGGGTAAAGGAGCTGGATCGATCGATGATCCTCGTGGATAGAAAGGGGCGACAGTGCTCGGATAAGAGCGTCGGCATCGATATATATATATATATATATAAAGCCTTTCGAAGCGAGTCTTTCTCGATCCTGTCTAAGTGATCTCCGTGCTCGAGGAACTAGGCCTCGAACTGGGGCACGTCCGACGACGAGACCTACCGGTTTGTATACCGAGTACACGCGCGACGAAGAAACATATAAATATACTTATCTTCACAAAGTAAACTACATACTTTGTTGTGTCTATACAACGTTGGATCGCCTCCACGAATTTACGCGCTATAAAACAAAAAAAGAAAGAAATAAAGAACGTAGAGAAAGTGGACAAATATTAGTCGCGAACTTGAGATACCGGCAGCGCGACGAGGATTGATGCATGTGGAAAGAGATTCTTTTTTTTGGTTATTAAGACAGATAAAGAAACAAAGAAAAAGAAAACATTGAAATGTTTGAAGAATGTTTTTAATTTTAATTGATTTTTCAATCGGAGGAAACAACTTCCGCGAAATAATCACTCTTGATTTTTAACGCTAATCGTTTCAAGCGTATAACAATAATACTGCGGTATCATTATAGTTAACAAACGCGTATAAATAAATTGTAATTTACGTGCGGTGTGTACGACGATCATTACCGGAGAAAATCTTAAGTAGCAAGAGTATATACGTGGAGGCGATTCGCGAGGAACAACTTTCTTTCTTACCTCTCTCGCGCCGTCTTTTACCACGCATGTATTATTTTAGTTTGTGTATATCTGTATGTAGACGTCGGTATTAGTATCTCGGCTTCTCACCTGCCCTCTTTCTCTCTTTATACGTTAAAAAATCCTTTTTCTCTACGTCTTCCTTTTTTTCCTCTTCTCCATCTACTTCTCCTTCTCTTGTCATTCCCACACGCTTGCGACGGGTCTATCTCTTTAAAAGCTGTATATAGAAACCGAGGAGTTTACGAACTTTCTCCAGCCGACCGTCGAACGGTCACGTGGTACGCCATGGAAATCGTTCGAGGCGACGTGTCGTGCACCACGCGTTTTTGACCGCGGACGATCAATATCTGTATAAACAATTATACATTTAATTATGTACAGGAACAAATTATGGATATGACGATATTCTAAGTAACAACGTTACCGACAATGTCAATCGTAAATACGTCTGTTTCGTACATGAACATCGAACGTACAAGAGCCAATGGGAATTTATAGGTTAGGTCGGACAGCTACCAAGCATCTTGACGTATTATCGTCAAATTTTTGTTTTTGACCTGGACGATCAATATCTGCATAAACAATTATACATTTAATTATATACAGGAACAAATTATGGATATGACGATATTCTAAGTAACAACGTTACCGACAATGTCAATCGTAAATACGTCTGTTTCGTACACGACATCGGACGTACAAGAGCCAATGGGAATTTATAGGTTAGGTCGGACAGTTACGAAGCATCGTGACGTATTATCGTCAAATTTTTGTTTTTGACCTCGGACGACCAATATCTGTATAAACAATTATACATTTAATTATATACAGGAACAAATTATGAATATGATCGATATTCTAAGTAACAACGTTACCGACAATGTCAATCGTAAATACGTCTGTTTCGTACATGAACATCGAACGTACAAGAGCCAATGGGAATTTATAGGTTAGGTCGGACAGCTACCAAGCATCGTGACGTATTATCGTCAAATTTTTGTTTTTGACCTGGACGATCAATATCTGCATAAACAATTATACATTTAATTATATACAGGAACAAATTATGAATATGGTCGATATTCTAAGTAACAACGTTACCGACAATGTCAATCGTAAATACGTCTGTTTCGTACATGAACATCGGACGTACAAGAACCAATGGGAATTTATAGGTTAGGTCGGACAGCTACGAAGCATCGTGACGTATTATCGTCAGATTTTTGTTGGTCTGTCACAAAATTCCACTAATATGTACATATGACTCAGTAGATAATGATTCGAAGGATATTTTTAACGAAACTCGTGTATACAGTCTGCGGATATCAAGATGAAGCTTCCCGCGCGCCCACGCGACAGGTTAAGAATTGGAAGGGAGAGAGAGGGAGCCGAAAACAAATCCAATGTTATATTCTTGTCTCGCGATACATTGCAGCAATGATACTCTCGGCGAGAGAACATATCCGGTGCCGGGAGATGTGTTATATATATATATACTTCATACATAATCTAGTATAGACGTCGGAAGCTCACAGCTTCTGTCCCCGCTTCGAGCAATCTGTACTTATTAACAGGGAGCTCGTAGCACTTATGCGTGTATGTATATGCATATATATATATATATATATATATATATATCTATACACAAGCTAACCACGCGCATGCGCGTGTGTGTTCGCGCAGTTTGGCTGCTGCACCGTTGATTAGAAACTAGGTGGCGTGCTGTATAATACCAGCACGAGACTACCCGCTGTATGGAGAGGCTGCTGATCCTGAGACTCGTGGACGCGAAGCTCGTTAGCTCAATTTTCACCCGATCGCGCACGTACACGTCTACAAAGAGAAAGAGAGAGAGGGGGAGAATATCTATATTACTATGCTAGAGCACACACAACCACGTGGACGCAATTATTTCGCACTCTAGTTGTTTCAGTTTGGATCTCCTTGCCCATAGTCTGGGAGTAAACCCTCTCACGAGAGGGAAAGTTTTTATTTATTATACCATGTAGTTTTGCAGTAAATTTTTTTTTACATGCTTGTTGCCGGAACAGTGGTAAAGGGATTTTTAAAAAAATATTATTTCTGTATCATCGATGAGGAATACATTCGTTGTAAAAATTTCAATCAATTCTATTCACGATTCATAAAAATACATTTCAAGACGATCCGAGGAATAGTTGGTACTTGGAAGCAATGCCATTGAGCATTTCCTTCTAAATCTTGTCAATAAATATCCCCCTTGCTTATCACTCTGCAGTACTTTATATATCGTACAAAATAGCTTCGATTATTTTTATAGCCATCGATCGATATTGGGTCATTCGTCCGTCCACGTGTTGTGGCGATTTCTTAAACCCCTTGGCCACGTTTTCTAAAGACACGCCGCAGGAATAACGTGGCGCTCGCATCGACTGGAAACGTTATAACGACGGGACGATCTTCGCAATCGATATCGCGGAATCTGCCAATAGTGGGCTGCTGCTATCGTTTGTTCAGGGCGTCGGTGAATACGCGCGCGATTTATTTCGCAATCGCACATCGTGCAAACAACGAAGAGCTCACGTCCGAGTCTTCAACTTTGATTTCCTAATAGCTTTACTAAAACCTTTCGTATCGTCACCACTGTGGTTTATATACACACACACACATCTTATACACAGATAAATACTTTGCGGCGAATGGTCGGCCTCTTAGAACATATACCTTCCTGTGTGTTGTTTGAGAGACTCTCGTTTGACCTCATTCCGATTACAAAACGTGCATACAGCACGTAAACACTATACGAACATTTGGTATAAGTATAGCCATGTATAAATTCAGCCACTCCGGGTCAGTAGCCACTTCGTTCGTTAGACGTCTCGTAATTTTAGCGACTCCGTGAACTTAGCCACTTAGATACAATCATAGAGCGGCGAACCCCATTGGATATTCGAAGCTACCAACGAACGAACGTACGACATCCACAGCATCACATACATGACGCACAAGACACTCTCAGCGCGCATGCGCACGTCACATGGCCAATCAACGCGTACGTAAGATAGTTTCCGTGACTTTCGCCACTTGATTAAAGACACGGAAACAAAGTTTTCTCGAATAATAACATTTCCGTGGTTTTAGCCAAATATCCAAATTCACGTACGTAATGTATAAGTACGAATTCTGCGAATGGGAATGCTTTACAAATTTGTTCCATTGTATCTTGCTCGTATTCAGGTCGAGGAGAGTATAGAAATTTGGAAAATAGAAACGCCCGAACGATGGAAAAGACGTTATCGCTATTATTTATTTTTCAAAAACGTTTGAAACTGGACGATCGTTTTTTTTGATGAATTCCGGACGAGTAACCGCGATAATTATGCTAGTTTGCTAGGAATACACAGATCGTGTTCTCGTAACAGTCTTCAAGTAGAATGTATCGAGAGACCGTCGAGAGCTCTGGTAGAGGACGTTTGCGAGTATTTCCGAGTCACGCTTTCTCCGCACGTTCGACAACGACGAACCGCAACGACGATCGGTGTGACACAGTAATGAAGCTTTTTCCATCGTCGGACGGTAGAATAGACGATCCGCAAAAAAACCGTTGTGCTTATATATTTACCCTCGACGTTTTAGCCTTGGCGTAATAACGGATGGATATAAAGAAAATAAATAGTTGAAAATAACAGTAACAGCTATGGCTTCTCGATTTTCTGCCCTTCCTCTCTTTTTCTGATCAACCATGATATTATTATTGCCTAAAGTAAATTATCAATATTTGCACGCATCGCTACGGTTTTAACGAGCTACACACAAATATAGGTCTCAGGGACAATCGGATTTATTCGACTTATTCATCGTCTACGTTAAAATACCAACCAGACAATATTTCCCTCGTCGACAATATGAAAAAAGCTTCTCACGCTTTTTTCCACCATAATTCTGTAATATTTATTTTGTTTCTAAAATACTCAATGGTAGAGCGTTTAATTTCTTTGAAACGTCGTGGAGAATCGATAGACCTTACTCAAGGAGTATCATTGGGTTCGAAATAACGGGAATGCCGATGACGTCAAGACAGATTCATGTTTCTCTTTCTTACTCTCCCTCTATAATTTTTCTCCGTCTATTTCTCCCGATCAAGTGGCCCACTACAAATTCCACTGAATCAACTTCCTACGCACTCCGCTTCATCGTACTGTACTCAACACTCGATTCTAACAAACGGTGTACAAACGTAAAAAAATACATCCGTGTCGAAGAGATTTCTATTTTTTTTCTGTTTGTTTTATCTCTGTACGTAATTATCAGTTGTGCTATCTCAAAATAAACTGATGAAAACGAACTCGATGCTCGCTGTTACACACTAATTAGCGCGCTTATTATTTTCCTAGCTTCATACGGTTTGGTATACACTAATGATTCTACAAAAAACTGAAATAGTTTGTATTTAGTAAAGGTCAAATATTTGAATAGCTCGTTATGTGTATCGAATAGATGTGGCAGCGTAACGACAGAAATATTTGTACGAGAAGATTTTGTTCTAATGAACGGCAATGTATTTTCCTCATTATATCATCTCTTTCTTCTCATTGTTATACTTTCTGTCTTTTACGTTGCATCTTACCCAATCCCCTCTTCCACTCGTTTACCAATATTTGCCACGATAAGAGTACGAGAAAGTCGACGCAATTTGTTTTATTAAACGCGCAATACTCGTTGCTCGTATCGCTTATAAACTTCCAACGACGATGAAGACCTACGCATTTCTGTAATGATTTACGAACAATGTGTTAATGTGTGTGCGCTAGATGTGTTAGACACATCAAATTCGAGTTTTTGGTCCAGACACTTGAATCGCAAAAGTACCCCTCTGCTAATTTATATAATCGACTATTATATAAGGGCATGTGGCCTCGCCTGTTCCAATACAGATGTTATCCACAATGGGATATTGCATAAGGTACTTTGCTTCGAAATGGTTTACTCGTCAATAGGAGACTGTACGATGGGCTACGCTGTCGCTTGTGTAACAAATGTTTGCGTCGAATTCTCAGCAGCTTCCTAATTGAATCGATATAACAAATGAATATGTTTCTTCGACTGAAATGTTTTTACAGCATAATATACAAACTGGTATACCTTTGACGATCATGCATTTTTTCCTGTAGCAGAGCAGAGAGCGAGTCAATTTCTTCCCAAACAACAATATTTCCAACAGTCGACGTATCTTCGCCGGTCAAGTCGAAATTATCACTGAATGCATGGTGAGGTTATGAGCATTATCGGCGTGTGGATTTTTACGTTCTGTCACATTTTACTGTCGCAGTATTGTAACAGCAACATCGGTTGTAAACCACACTTCCAAACGATCCATTTCTCTTGACGATGTATGGCTTGTGACGCTAGGTGTGTATTACTGTTTACTATCTGAAACAAATGTCGTATAACGGAACCTATAAAAAATGAGATAATTCGCAACAGACGCTACGCAGTAGCGTACATCGTACAGACATGCGCAGTTGACACAGCGCTCTGGCGCAAACACACGCGTGATGCCATACCTGCCATACATACCGTATAAATATTCAAAATAATTCGGGGACGTTAAACATTTTTCCAATATTACGATAAATTACATTTAAAAGCTATCGTCACATTTTTGCTAATTCTATTCGCTATTTTTAAATAAATTTTACACCGACCCACATTACCCCCAAGTGACCCGTATTGCCCCATGTTTCTTTGACTTATATACTTTCCGCAAACTCTTTCGACACTATGATACCCTAATATAAAATACGATTTTTAGGTATAGTGACGAAGATAATTTTGTGTTGACTATAGCGAAATTGAATGTTTGTGAAATTTGCCAAGGGTGTGTATTCGAGGTGATTTCAAAAAGCGCTACGGTATTTGTTCCCATAGCCACGTAGTTTTGCAATGCACCGATAGATGTCACCTAAAGGTAGCATAAGATGGCGACCACCGCTCAAGCAACTTGACAGTCTCGTCGTTTTTTCGCTCCTCATTCAGCTCCTGTTAAAGGCACGATTTGAGTATCAAAACTGTTTTTCTTGTTTCCGTAAACAGCGTGTCCCGTTAAAACCGTATCGTGTACAAATCTTGATCGAGTACAACGGTACATACTACTCTTCCCTCGTCCAGAAATCCGGATCTCGTTTGCTCGCGAACGGCGAACATTGACGCAAGAGAGAGAACGGCCGAGCGAGAAAGAGAGATTATAGTGCGAAGTTTGTTCTAATTTTGCTCCATACGTTTTAACGAAAAACTCGCGCGATTACGAGACATTTTTCGCTTCGTGTGCTTATCCAGGAGTTTTATCATCGGGAAGTGTGCCCACATTTTGTTTCTCCTTACGTTCGTTTAATCCATTAAAAATTCCAGTGATCGCGAGCGAGAAATAAAACGCGTGCGACGTACACGTCTTCCATATGGATTAACTTCGTTAATTTACGGTAAAACAAAAAAAAACAATACGAAAGGAGATGTCAGAACGAAAATCGAGCAGAGGTCCTATTCCTGCACGTTGGCTTCACTGTCCCCGGAAAGCGACAAAATTGATAGAGAAAAAGTTTTTGGCATTCAAGACACCTCTATGTTCCGATTTCGACAGTCAAGTACCGGTAGAATGTCGATTCACCGTAGACATGCTATTCAAAAGCATCAAGAATCAACGTCTCAAGCTGGGACTTTGGATCGATCTTACCAATACAAAAAGGTTCTACGATAAAGCCGATATCGAGGCTCATGATTGTCGTTATCTAAAATTGCAGTGTCGGGGACACGGTGAAACACCTTCCATAGAGCAAGCGAAGACTTTTGTAGAAGTGTGCAAAACATTCATTGCCCAAAATCCTCTAGAAATCATCGGTGTTCATTGTACTCATGGCTTCAACAGAACTGGTTTTCTCATTATAAGTTATCTTGTTGAGACAGAAGTGACGAGCGTTGATGCGGGTCTCGCTGCATTTGCAACTGCCAGACCACCGGGTATTTATAAGGCAGATTACATACAAGAACTGTTTAAGCGTTTTGATGATGAGGATGATGCACCACCGCCTCCTACCAAACCCGCCTGGTGCTTGGAGTACGATGACTCAAACGTCGAGGATGCCGATGAGGCTGTTGGCTCGGATTCGGGAACAAGCAGTGAGCCACCGAATAAGAAAAGGAGGCGCGAGTTTCAGAACAAAAATCCTGTTTTTATGGAAGGAGTACCGGGGGTCACGCCATTGACCGACAGTTGCAAGCTAAGCGGTATACAAAGAAGAGTTCAGGAAATGTGTGGTTGGAAAAACTCTGGATTTCCAGGATCTCAACCAGTTTCAATGGACAACAACAATATTAATTTATTGCATGACAAACCATACCGAGTATCTTGGAAGGCCGATGGAACAAGGTTAGCAGCAGAGACTTGAGGCATTGGGATTTTGCAATATTTTTACACTCAATTCATACAGGTATATGATGCTCATACAAGGAGATGGAGAATTGTACTTTCTTGACCGAGACAACAGTGTATTTAAAATCGATGGATTATCCTTTCCTCATCCCGAGGACAAGACTCGACGTTTAAGAGATACACTTTTGGATGGAGTAAGGACCTTTTCGAAAAATTGAATGTTCTATAAAATAATCGAGTAATTGAGTGAATAATTCCACATTTGACCCGTAAGAATCCTTTGTTTTTTATTGAGAAATACTCATTTTTATGCCACGGGTTTTTTCATATAATGCCAATCATCAAATGCAGTGAATGGAAAAGAAATAAGTAAATAATTAGATTTGTGGAGAATAACATTTAATAACTCGATTGTGTTCATTGATATAAGTTTTAATCAAGCTCAAGCCATGGATTAATTATGCCCATAACCTTTTGGCAGGAAATGGTTATAGACAAGATCAATGGTAAGGAGTACCCACGATATCTGGCTTATGATATTATAACCTGCGATGGTCGGGACGTTGCAAAGAAGCCGTTTCATCCTGATCGTTATTGGGCCATTGAGAACTGTGTTATGCGTGGAAGATATCTTGCTGTTTGCGAAGGTCGTCTGCGCCGCGAGCGCGAGCCTTTTTCTGTTCGTCGCAAAGAGTTCTGGGATGTCAGACAAGCAGGCAGTCTGCTTGGTGACAAATTTGCCAAGCAACTCCCCCATGAGCCGGACGGTCTTATATTTCAACCTGCAAGTGAGGCATACACATGTGGTCAATCACCCGAAGTTCTCAAGTGGAAACCACCTTCTCTCAATTCCGTGGATTTTAAATTGAAAATCGTCACGGAATCCGGACTGGGCATAGTGCCACGTAAAATTGGACAGCTATTCGTCGGTGGACATAACGTACCTTTCCAACAAATAAAAATCACTAAAGCCATTAAGGACTTGAACAACAAAATTATCGAATGCAAATTCGAAAACGGCCAGTGGGTCTTTATGCGCGAGCGAACAGACAAATCTTTTCCAAATTCTTTCGAAACAGCTAAATCGGTTTGTAGTACAATAGCCGAACCTGTGACAACGGAATATCTTTTGAATTTCATAAAACAAGAAAGATTCGTACAGGACGATGCAAAATTAATGCCACCTCCCAATAAACGAAGCTGACAGAACTAGATAAATCGATTGCTCATTATAGATATTATATATCGAATTACGAGCCTCATGAATGAAGTTATTGAATCTAAGTATATAGAGCATTAATTTAGAATTGCGAGGTAACATCTGACTGCAGGAGCGAGAGAGAATTGTACACAACACAAATGTTTCTTTTATTTCTTCAACGACTACAACTTCTGACTTAATCGTTAGTGAAACTGACAAAAAACAATAAGTTGCTGTACATTGCCAGGGTCATCAAATAATAAAAGGAAAATGTTTTTATTGGTAAAGCTACGACCTGTTTACTTGTTTGTCTCTTTATTCACTTTCGTTCCCGCAACCCTCCCACAAACGTTTCTCAACACGATATTGTATAATTAGAATGATTTTTTTTTCTTTCACAGATCGCAGCGTACAGATATGGTGTACAAAAGATCTAGCTTGCAAAGATCGCAAATCCGTTCGCATAAATCTTGGATACGACCACGCGACCCACATACGTTGGTCACCCGATGGCAAAGCTTTCATCGTTCATAATGCTATGGGAAATTCAATGGACGTTTGGAAACTTACGAAGAGTACGAAAAAAGGCGATTTTGCGTTCAAATCAGCTACGAAAGTCTTGGAATTTCCGAAGGTACGGTATTCTTAATAAAAATAAGAAAATTCCATTAACCGTTTGTTTTAATAAATTTCTTTTCTTTTAGAAACACGAGGAAGACATCGTTGGAATGGACATTGCCTGTAACGGACGTTACATTATAACTTGTAGCAAAGTCAACGACCTGATTGTCTGGGACTTGAAGGGTGAACAACTCGCGACTATCGATACTTATCTTGGTTCAACTCATAGAGCGAGAATATCACCCTGTGGTCGATTTGTAGCGGCTTCTGGATTCACTCCGGACGTCAAAGTTTGGGAAGTTGTATTCGCAAAGACAGGAGAATTCAAGCAAGTTTCTAAAGCATTCGATTTGGCGGGACACTCATCTGGAATTTATGATTTTAACTTTTGCGCTGATACAAGTCACATGGCATCGGTTTCAAAGGATGGAACTTATCGTTTCTACGACACTAAAAGTATTTGTTGTATCAAATTTTCATCACGACGAGTGGTTTGTCTATATTTATTTTAATTTGTAAATTATCTTCAATTTAAGTTGAATTCGAGAAGGGAGAAGATCCTCGCCTTCTCGTTAAGGGAACATGGGACGTAGCAACTCCTGCGAGCATCGCTGTATCGCCCAATGGAGAAGTGGTCGTTGTAGGTCATGGCTCATCGCTAACGTTTTATTCTACTGTCTCTGGTGACTTGGATACCACAATGGAAGACATTTTCAACGGTATGGGAAATTTCAATTTGATATAATAATCGTTTTCTAATTTTACAAAAGCATGATTTAACATGTTCCAAATTTTTATTAAAATCCAATCCCTTGAAATCAAAAATCTTTCAATTGTTATTTATTATTTTCTTATAAGACTGAACGTGTCTCGTTATAACGAGACACCTGCAGATAATATTTATATATTTGTTAACACATGATTGTTCAATCGCTGATTGTGCGTTTCTTATTTTTTATTCTTTCGTTTTAGGTGCCATAATGTGCATATCATTTGATGCAGCTGGCGATTATGTTCTTGTTGCTGGAGACAAGCAGATAAAAATATTCCACAACGTCACCGGTTATCGTGCGGCAATACAATCGGCAAATCGAAAATTGGAGCAACGACAAAGTTCTGCTACGAAGGAGCGTCTCGAGGAAACAATCGCCAAGTGCAAAAGCTTCCTCCTTGAAATGGGCGAGTCGCTGTCCTAATGATTTGGAACTAAAAAAAAAAGTATATGCACCGTGTATCGACACTACGGTTCAACGTTTAATTGGAACACTTTTGCTGCCTACGATTTAATGACGGACAAACAATAATATGAACGCTCTGACGTTCGGGGGCATTTACTAAGTACCTTAAGACAACCGATTCTTACGATACACACTTTTTGCAAGCTCTTATAAATAAAAGCATGGGAATTGAATATTATTCGTCAAATATCAATTATTTTCATATTATGTACTTTCATTATCGATTATTATGATTTATGGTATCGTCAACCCATAATTTGGTTTTGACTGTCGCATACTCGACACTATTTTGCATAATGTGATAAATATATTTTTTTGTTCTGAAGATATTTACATTTTTGTTTATTTCATTGTTTTTGTGTGAAGTTCGACACGATCAATCGTTTCATAATAAATGAGATTCGGCTAATCGCGCTGTCAGTTATTCGATTAAGGTAAGAATAAGATATAAAATGTGACAAAGTACAAGGTAAGCTGGTCTTCATAATCGTGAACACTGAAATTTCTTTCAACCTATTTTTAAGATAACACCTAATATGCCTCAGACATTCTCATCGTTGACTCAGGCTCACTGAGACGACTGTACGACTGTTGAGGTCGTTGAGATGTTTCAGGAGGAAATGTATGAAAACTCGTTTTAGTCGGATGCACGGACTCGGATGTATGATGTACCATATGAATTTTATTTATTAGGTATATAAATATCGAAATTGAACATTTCGTTGCACGTTTTTGCAGAGATAATACGTAAAATAAACACTGTTTGATTTCCGTTGTTTCCACTGTTGTGTTTCCAACCCGTTTTTATAGAAAAGTTTGTGCCAAATTGTATGAATCGCGAAGACATTTTCTCTTGTGCTTGAAGATCAACAGTCGTCGAGATGCGACGAGCGCTGTTGTAGCACGCGTCTCGTTTCTTAGTATTTGATAACTAGCGCGTAGGCTTACCCGTCGCAGATTACTAGGTGCGACGGGACGTCCACCAGCGAATGCGAATCTGAAATACCGTTCAAATAGAGGTTTAAATCAGCAATAAATCGATTTATAACTCGTATTAAAGATCTGAGTACCTAATTTCGCGTCGAGGACCTCGAAGCGACGAATCTGGAAAAACATTTTGCCTTTCTCCATGGGCTCGCGTACTAGGTCTCACATTCGCATACTTTATTTTACTCCGAACAATTATCGGAAGTGCGATAGTTTCTCCTGTTCTCATCGTTTCAGCCGTATAGTCCTTGGTGAGAATGTATGGCAATATCGGATCTCCAAAATGTTCCATGAGTACCGAGTAATTTAATACGTGATGGTTGGATTTCGAGAGGGCGCAAACGGCAAGCTGATAATATATCGCAATGACATGGGATAGGTATTTATCGTCAGTGATTTTCTTGTATCGCATAGCGTACTAACCGCTATTCGTTCCCACAGAGTGGAACCGACCGGAGCAGCTTGCAGAATGTTTTCCAATGAAAGAAGTGACTTCGGCTCGCGGTAGAAAAACATGAGAGGCTGAACGCCTGCCAACAGTTCCATTGCGGTCATTCGTTTCTTATTTATTTCAGGACTCTCTTTTTCCTCTTTCAGCAACACACTTTCGAGCATAGGAACGAATCTATAAGCCATATTACAATTATTGTAAACAAAATATACGCTCGTACGATGATTTGTAATAATGTATACGTGAACATACTTATCAGCTACAGCTGGCCACCTCAACATTAATTTCAAAGCGCACGTTTTGAAAAGTGACTCCAGATTCGGGTTGATAAAACTTTGTCCTAACAATAGTTCGAGCAATAATTCCGTCAGCTTCTCCACCTTCAAGATCACACGAAAGCTATTAAAGAAGATCGTTGTTTCTACAATATTGGGGTTGATGTTTCATCATAGAAATGTTATTACCGAAATCAAGTGATAAGGATATATAGCCTCACTGTTGCAGGCTATAGCTATTATCAGTTGGCACGTTCTGGTCGATACTCTGGTATATTGGGCATTGTTCGATATGACCATTGATCTCGCTATGGACATTAATTTGTCTATCACTCCTTCCCCTCCTAGCTGTGCATTGGTGGCACAGTCATTCAGTAATACCTATAATAATAAGTTTACAAAATTTTCAGTACTCTTATATACAATGGCAGAACTTTGTACATGAATAATTTATCTCATACCTGAAAAGTTTTCTGAGAACCATTGAACAATGTTTTGAGTGCCCTTTTAGCATAGCTGTGTCGTGCTTCCGTCAATTTTGCATCACTAATTTCAGTTTCTATAGGTAATCGATAGAAAAAAAGTTTTATAAAAATACTTAAAAATATTATGAATCTTTCCATAATTCTCTACCTTGTAGAAACGGGGAATTGTCCTGAGATAGATTCAACGGATCTGTAGCACATTTCGTAAGGTCGATAAAACGGTCGTGAGGAACAAATACTTTTGCTTCATTGTGGTATTCAGGCATTTCATTGGGTGCCCCAAGTATCGGATCTCCATCGTACAGATTAGTTATCACAGAATTCACATCTACCGATGTGAGGCGTCGTCTTTTACTGTGTTTCAATCTGGTCGTACATTTCTGCAGGAGGAATAAATAATAATTGCAATGAACGAAACGAAATCATCGAAAAAATGTATGCTAGGCAAACCACTCACGTGCAAAACTTCGCGTAAACGATAGGAAGCATCTTCGGCTAATTTTCTCAAAACTGCATCTGGCAATGGATGCATGCCCAATTCTTCACCGATCGTCGAAATCCACTCGCTACCGAGTACGGCATACCGCCGGGTATTATTGCCATTTGTGACATTGTTACTCGTATTGCCATTATTGTTGGCACAATGATTGGAAAATCCTAGACTAGATTGAGTTGTTAACGTTTCTTTCATAATAGTTGCATTTGTACTGGTCTAAAAACGATTATTTAATCACGTCGATACTATATTTTAATAAATATTTATCCTCTTATTTCTCCGTGGTTTCAAGCCTCTAGACCATGTACTATTTATTTTGTTTATGCAAAACAACCTAGTTTTGATCCTCTTTGAAGTGACATGAAACAGACAAGACCTCCGTGAATATAGCTTCGCCCTGTCAAGTGAGTATCCCCGCGATTTGCAGAGATTAGGAGGGAGAGTCGCAACGCTCGACAAAAGTTGAAACCTCGGGAGTTGGTTCTACGAAATATGTGCGGCCAAAAGGTGAACTTTTATGTACCCACGTTAAGTTGGCCGCACGTTATCGTGATCATATATATGATCAAAAAAGGTTACGCTTTGGCCACTTAGATGTTGCAGTACTAGTTCTCGACGTTTCAACTTTTGTCGAGCATTGCAAATCTCTCCGCTAACACCTGCCACCTGGGCACAAAAGGTTTTTTGAAACTTTAAAATATTTATATAGTGCTGAGTTAGAGAAGTGATTGACCATCGGATGTTTCAATTCATTGAACGGTAGACACATCAAATTAATGGATAAAAATACTAAAGGAAAAATCATCCAAGTTACTTCACGGAGATGATGAGTGTAAAGGCCCAAGATGTGTCGCCAACTTCACTGCTTTGAGCGCTACTTCGTCGACCTTGGAACAGAGGGCGACAACGTCGCGTCTGACGTAGAGCAGGTGTCGTTTGATGGCGTTGTGGCGCGATACGGAGACTCGTACATACACACCGTGAGTTACGAAAAAAATGTGTCGTAGTGGCGGCATGCCGCTAGCCTTTGCCAGGTGATCTGTACTATTCCGTTTTTCATCGAACGAAAATGTTGAACTTTTGCGCTGACAGGATTATAAAAATAGTGGCATAGTGGTTTGTGATTGTTCGTCCGTAAAGAAACGTCTAACATCAACGCGATCGAATGAAGGTCTCTGTCAAAATAGGAACGAAAGCGGAGGATGTCACTTGCTGCGTGAGCAAAGCCGTCGGTCGTTCACGGTTTGGCAGTCGCGACATGGCGGGTTTTCGAGACGAGGATAAGTCGTTATTTCCCGTACAGAGTATATCGTCGATCGTGCAGATATTTCAGAATCAATTGGAGAACAGTAGTGAGCCCGATCTCGCGCTTCTCTCGATACTCGTTGGTGCCGTGGAAAATTCCTTAACCTGCAATCGAACATTTGCGTCACAGGAGAGCACTGTTTACGACGAGCCTAAACTACCAGCCGTCGAGTATCACATAGCCGAGGCGCTTTACGCGAAATTTCATGCTGTCGTCAAAGGTGCCGTCGATCTTACAGTCTACGACAGTAAATACGCGACGAGAGATCTTGTAAAAAAAGTATCCGATGTCATATGGAACTCGTTGACGAGAAGTTACTATAAGGACAGGGCACATCTTCAGAGTCTGTACAGTTATCTAACCGCTAACAAGCTCGATTGTTTTGGTGTCGCTTTTGCTGTTGTCGCTGGATGCCAGGTATTGGGGTTCAAAGATGTCCATTTGGCTATGTCGGAAGACCACGCGTGGGTCGTCTATGGAGAAAATGGCACTGAAACTGTGGAAGTCACATGGCATGGTTAGCATTTCTCTAACATTCGCTAATATCTATAACTTTGTATTTTACAAGAAAGGAGCAACGAATTTGTACAAATTCTCCTCCGTATCGTTTTTTGTTTACCTCTATCAGCTGAATTTTATGAATTTGGCCAGCTGTTAGATTATTCACTGATTGTTTATTTCAATTTCATTAGGGAAGGGTAACGAAGACAAGAGAGGACAACCTGTAGAAACAGGAGTGGCTTCGCGTTCCTGGCTATACGTTAATGGCCAAGCTGTTGTTTGCACAAGAGCTATGGAAGTTGCTACTATAGTATCGGCTATAAACCCTAGTCTGAGTGCAACTGCGGATGCCGCTGAAGTTGCACTTCTCCAACAAGAACTTTTATGGCTTCTGTACGATCTCGGACATTTGGCTAAGTATCCTATGGCATTGGGAAATCTTGGAGATTTGGAAGAAGCTGCACCCACACCTGGAAGACCACCTGCTATTGATTTATTTCAGGTACGAATTTTTTAATTCATCAATAATCATTCCTGACAACTTTTTTAACCTGCGATCTTCTACACTTTTATCCTGCAGGAAGCCATTCGTTCAGCTAGAAAATATTACGGGAATGCCCATGTGTACCCATACACTTATCAAGGAGGCTATCTATACAGGCATGGTTTACACGCTAATGCATTATCATCGTGGGCCGATGCGGCTGATGTTTTGAGAAAGTACGTTTAATAATTTTTTTCATCGATTCTGTATTAATAATATCCTCTCGAAATTGTCTCGTTTTAACGATATCCAATGTGCGACAGGTACGATTATTCGCGGGATGATGGAGAAATTTACAAGGAATTGCTGGAAATTGCAAATGAACTAATACCACATACGGTTCGAGCTGACGAACGATTGCTTCGTCAGCCTCGTTGTTTTGCCTACCTGTTGCGTTTTTATGACGGTATTTGTCAATGGGAGGAGGGTGCCAATACACCGGTGCTTCACATAGGCTGGGCAAGGCCCCTCGTCAACACGATATCCAAATTCGATGCTAGTATACGCGCTCAAGTCGTGATCGAGTGTTACGACGCCGATGCGAAACTTGAAGAGGACAGAGGACATAAGCGAGAGGCATATCCAGAGGAAACGTTAAACAACAACAATAATAACAACAATTATTGTGAGACGAAAGAGCGTGGTAGTACAGCGCGCGATTTAATCAAAAGTCTAGAGTCTAAAGTTACGGGCAATCCGGCACCGATGCATCCGGGTATCCAGGCATTAACGGCCGCCTGCAGCGAGAAGATTCTGAACAGGGATTATCTGTTGCAAGGTGATGGAGAACCGTTCGTCGCACCTCCCGAGCTCTCATTACCACCAGCACCCTCGACGTCACAGGAGAATCTCGATCCCGCGATCGAGACCGACACGGAGGATGAAAAACCGAAAATCATTCTATACAGTCAAAAGATGAAGGGTCTTAAGGATCTATTGCTCGCGGAGAAACTCAACACTCACGCTATTTCGCTTCAACTAACCGCACAGAGTCAGGTACAGATTGGAAAGAAGCCCCGAGGTAGCGACGACGTCGGGGTGAGTCAACGTCCTAAGAGGACACGTCGCGAATAGTATAAGGTCTTCGACTGCCGTTTCGGCGTCGTAAGGTATTAAAAAGAAAGGAGAGGATGTTCGGCGTGTTATATCACGCGCGTGCTCCGCAACAAGATTGTTGTCGTCGCTGCTGTGCTATAAGAGTCACTGTGACCAGCTGACGTCGGCGATATCTCTTGTTGAAAAAAAAAAAAAAAAAAAAAAAAAAAAAAAAAATTGTATATTTATGTCATGGAATCTCCGGGTTGTTACACCCGAACGGATTGATAGAATCTTGCGCTTGTTTTTTCCTTCCCTCCTTTCGAGGAGAGATCATCCCTCCGCTCGTGAGAATGATTGAGTCCGAGTTATTCGGTACCCGGGTTTTAAGCCAAGATTACAATGACCGCATTATATATATATATATATTTACCCGTATGGTGGTATCTTACTCTCATGGTGCTAGTCGTTTAGCATGGACAAAAAAAAACCGAGAATTGTGCTATCCGACGTGTACAATTTATTACTAGACGCATACAAGAAAAAAAAAAGAAAAGGAAAAGAAAAAAAACGAAAACAGACGTTCGCATCCGAAACTTACCCAGCCAGTATGGAAAAGGAAGAAGGCATGTTTTACGATATTAAGTTACGATGTATTGTCGTTACGTGTAAGTAGGGTAGAGTGTAGGCATACGAAACAAAAAACGTGCGTAGAAAAGTACAAAAAAGTTTTATCTTTATATAAGTTGAAGGAAAATATTTGGAACCGTCGGTGCTCGTGTCTCGTCTTGCATATGCCACGTTATCCTCATCAAAAGCCATAATTCACGTATGGCCAGCCATTGCTCTTGACATTATTTTGACTTTCTTTTTCATTTATTTTTAGAGTAATTTTTCTCACTTACTATGAAAAATACGAATGGTCCGAGCGTTGTGTGACTTTAAAGTTTATACGAGACCTCTACGGGCATCGTGGTTATTTATGAAGTAATGCAAACAAAAAAGAAAGAAAAGAAAAGAAAAAAAAAAGATAAACGATCTTCATCTATGAATATCAGTCGCATAGATGTTAATCTCCTCCTATGTCTATAAGCTCTTGTTGCACCTTTGCTTATTTATTGATTCAAAGTTGTTTGAAATAATCTATTGCACTATGAATCGCGATTCGACAACGAATCGAAACGTTGTACTGTTTTTTACACAATAATTTTACACTATAATTTCTTCTCCTTCTGTTTTTTTCTTTTTCTTTTTTTCTTCTTTTCGTTAGAACGACGCACTTCATCCGGTCTAAATAACGTGGAAAAACGCGACATTCCACTTTGTAAGGTGGTGCAAATTAATTTTTATTCATTTTACCAGAAGGTATCTCCAGGCATGTAATGCTCGCTTATTTTTATAATTATTTATTTTTCGAAGTAATGTTTAAGTGTCTCTATTTAACGTGGCTTTTGTTTTATTATTATTATTATTATTATTATTCCTGATGTGTGCGTGAAACGAATGGCGAACTTATGCAATTTTGCATACGAGGTAAATCTCATTGATCGCAAAAGCTCGTGCTATTGCGCTTGCCAATAATGCAGTCCCTTTACTTCACAGCTTATGATTTTACTAGCGCGGTTTAACCTGCGATTTTTCTTTTTTCTTATATATATATATATATATATATATATATATATATATATATATATATATATATATATATATATTCTCCACCTCATACTTTACTCTTTTCCTCGTTTTTCATTTTATACACAAAAATACTTTATTGCTCCCTTTTCTCACCCACCTCGTTCCCAATTACCATGATTTATTGTCGTGAATACGGATACCGCGTACGTAATTGTCCCTGACTAAGGGTCTTTTAAACGGAATTCACAATGTTTGAAGAGGGTTGTTGTAGGATAGATTGTTAAACCGGTATGAATATAAAAAGAGAGAAGAGAAAGGTAAAAAAGAATGGAGGAGAGAGAAAAAAAAAAGAGAAGAAAAATGATCCGAGGAAGATCAACGATCACGTAATAATGAAGGGCGCTATCTTACTGTGATGCTGAATTATATACTGTACGATATATAATACTATTAAAAAGAAAAAGAAAAGAAACAAAACAAAAAAAAAAAAGAGAGAAAGAGAAGAAGACGAGAAAAAAAAGCGAGAGAAAGAAACAATCGTTGGCGATACTAATTATGCGATTCGAGGGTCAAACTCGTCCATTTGTCCCCTCGTCCCGGATTATAATTGATCGACGAACGACTATATTGATTAGCGTAACGCCGATTGTACGGATATGTGGAAAGAGCGATCGATTATCCCAAGAAAACGATGGACTCGTGAGAGTCGCATCTTCTTGTGAAACAAAAGAAAAAAAAAAGAAAGAAAGGGTACATCGTCGATGAGCAACGTTGCATTTTCTCCTCGTTTATCGAAAGTTGTTGGAGAGTAACGTATTGTTTTCGAACGATCGTTTCGAAACGATCGAGCGTGTTTTCGTATCGCGTTGTACGACGAGCGATCTATCGTTTCCGGTTGCGTTTGTTTGATAATTCACGAAGACATCACTCTCGAGTTCTGTCCTTTCGTCGAGAGATCTCGTTTCCAGAATTAAAAAGAAACGAAAAAACAATATCTTCCATGCCAATAAAGTTTTAACAAATCGTGCGAGAATACTCGAAAGCTTTTCTTTTTTTTTCTTTTATTTAGAATGAAAAACAAAAAGACGGAAGAAAAATTCTGTCGATCGTTTGTAAGGAAAGGATCGAACTTCGTGGGTCGAGCGTCGTCAATGGACAAAGTTAATATATTTATAAACGTTGGAACAACGGACGATAGATCATACTCGCTCGTGATCCGATTAACGTTATCAAAAAGAGGAAAAAGAAATTCTACGTTTTTTGTAAATGCGAAAGTCGCCATTCCCAGTATTTAAAGAAAAAAAAGAAAAAAAGAGTCATCGTCGAGTGATGGCATTGCGTCGATTCGACGGCGAGTCGCGCGTAGAGATTTTCAACGATATGCATAATGATTACCTTAGTAGTACGAAGGAAATATAGTAAACAAAACAGTATTTTTATATTAGGAAAAAGAAAGAAAAAAAGGGAAGTAACGAAACAAAACAAAAAAAAAAAGAGAGAGAGAGAGAGAAAAAGAAATGAAGTAACACAAAAGAAAATCGCTTAGTACTCTCCGGCGTGATTGGTGATTCGAGTCTGCCAGCGGAGCATGATGGCATTAAAAAAAAAAAAGAAGAAGAAAACAAAATGTAACAAAGAAGAAAAGAGGCGTCGAATTTTTGCGTCGACGACGAGAATCTAACGTCGACGCGCGTTAAGATACTCGGATGTTGGAGATGTGTGACGAGATTTGTTTCTTCGTTGTTGTTTTTGTTTTTTCTTGCCCACTGATAATTTTCGATGCACGTTTGGAGAAAGCACAAATGACGCGAGAATTCAGAAACGATTTGTATAAACAAGACAAAAACCGAAGACGATAATGTATATATATATATATAAAACAAAACAAAACAAAAAAAGAAAATGAAAATCAAGAGGAAAAACTTACAATTCGATGGAAATTTTTGTTCGCATCAATTCTTCTGTCAGATCCCTCACTCTCCGCCTCTCTATCACTTTTACGATCGGGCTAATTCATCTTCCGAATGAAAGATCAATAAATTCTGGATCAACTCATATACAATTATGATTCAATTAGTCTTATATAACTAAAGACGTGTCGGGAAATAAAAATTGGTCTTGCCTTTTTTTCTTGGACATCGATGTAAAGTACAGTTAGGGTATTGAAAATGGGTTTACCCTGTGCGCTAAATTCAATAAGACTGTTGAAAGGAATTCATTAATTAATATTGAAGAGAATTAAAAATAACACATACACACACACACATACACACATACAGAGACACAGACACACGCACATGTTTCATGATTTGGTGCACATTATTTTCTTAGATTGATTCACATCGACGCACACTCGTTTGTTTGTTTTTTTAATCTCGTTATTGCTCTGGATTCTTGTGTTTTGAGACGAAACATATATATGTATATATATATGAGAAGAAACATATGTATATATATATTTGCGTGCCATAAATAAGTCGACGTCCCAATTGCCTGTTTTCATCTCCCGTGTTGTTAATCGAATCGACGTTGCGTTGTCTTGTTAAAATTAAGCGCAGGATATTATTTTACGTATAGAAAACTTGATCGATTGTGCGACGGTCACAGGTACAGAGGGGGAGGGAGAGAGCGACAGAGGTACCTGCTTCCCTGTAATTAAAATGATAAATGATGATTAAAACATATTGTTCTTAGCGCACAAGATTACCTGGTTGTGTAGCAGCTAGTTGGTCTTTCGTGGACCACTCTGTAGTTTATACGATGATTACAATTAAATCAGGACAAGAGAAAAAAAAGAGGAGAAAGAAGAAAAAAAGGAAACCTACGAAAGAGAATTGAGGATGATGCTTAAAGACTGGGACGATGCACGATGACGAATTTATCCAAGAAAATAACAATAGTTTCGACTCCTTGGATCTCCAGATCCAATTTCCAATGCTTTTCCCAGTCGTTAAACTCTCATTGAGCGAATCGTACCAGCACGTTAATCGAAAACTAATAAAAATTACAAATACATTTAAAGAAAGAAAGAAAATAAGAAATGGAAAACCTCTACAACCACACGGGGCATATAAAACTAGAGACGTAAGAAGCTGATAGAAACGTAAGGCAAATCCTTGTACCCTATCCGTTGAAAATACTTCATGTACTTAAATGAAATGAAAAAAAAAAAGAGGAAGTGAACAGAAGCTTGTTTCAGAGCGCCAGCATCCGTGATACGTTATATATCGATAGATACGTTAACATATATGACAACTAACTACAATCTATTCGTAACTGTAAGGGGAGTATTGAAAAATGTCTGTCCTTCCTAACGTATGTGTGAGAGAAATGAAAATGAAAAAGAAAAAAAGAAAAACAAGATAACAAAAAATTACACTGTCGTCGACATTTTGGATTGTATTTAGCGTCTATATAGAACTCAAATGGATACCGTATTCGATTATTACGCTACCCCATCCACACTGTCTCCTAATTTTCGGCATTCATACAGCGTCCTCAACAGTTCTCGAGTAGAGTGTAATTGCAGTTATTGTTAACCGACAGTACAGTGAGTTGTAAGGCATTAATGATGATGTCTTGTTTTTTCTGTGGATTACAATAAACTATTTTATTCTAACGATCGAGTTTCATTCATACACCATGTACTTTTGTATCCCTCGACCATAGATCACATTGTGGTTTGTTTTGTTTCTGTACGATAATTGTCTTTTTATTCAATCAAAAAGAGGATGACTTACAGTTTTTCATGACAATCCTTTCTCTACGCAGGTACGCGAAATTCGCTTCTACTTCCGTTCGTTGAAACGGCAATACGAAAAAAGGGAAGTGCTCCATTTTTTTGTTTGCCGGAGCAAGAAGAAAACAAGTTACTATATATCGTACTATCTCGTGAGTATCGATGTTGGAAGGGTGAAATATGATGACAGGGGTTGGGGGCTAGGAATGAGGTTTTCAAATCGACCGCAATTTACATTTCACGGCTATATAAAATATGTAATAAATTACAGATTAATTAAAGTAAACTTCTTAACGTGCTAGAAATATTTGGTCATTTGGTCGTTTCTAAATTATAGCGCGACGATCTTATCTGTTTGGGTAAGTCGCACGGAAAACAAAACGACGATTCTTTGTTGTTTTAACGTGCATGGTTTCAAATTAATTTTTAATCGTACGCTCGCAATTCTTGTACGGCCATCGATGCATCGGTAACGCGTACAAAAGCATAATATATTCGACCGAATAATCGTCATCTCAATGTAGCTGGCCATTGTTAGCTGAGGTCAGCCCAATCATCGAAGATTTCTAATACTGCATTTACATCGAAAAGCTCCGAATCGAGCGGTTTAAAAACAAAATCATTTTTAGATTGATTATTAATAATAACGTGGGGGGTGTTTTATTTCTTCCATCGCTCGATTCTTTCACTGATGATCTATCGTCTGAAAGAACCACTCGGTGAAACGTCGCAGTTGTTGGGCCGCCGCATGATTCTCATCCTGCAGACGTCGATTTTCGTCACGAAGACGACGTACCTCGTCCTCGAGAGACAATCGCCGTCGCGTTTCTCTCGCCACTCTAAGCTCAAGAGTCGACAGATGTGTTTGGAGATCGGAAACGGAATTGCTGGTCGGAGAAGAAAAATCGGCATTAGTTCAATTATCAACAAGTGTATTCTAGATTAAAACATTTTTCTTGAAAACTACTTTCTACTTACGTAATTGTGTTGACGCCCTCCAAAAGTTTGTCCTCGTTCCAGTCAGGAGCGTGTTGTTTCGTCGATCTACCATTTGGCTCGTTGTGATGGCTCGTCCAACATTCAACCTCGTTCTCGGTCTGATGCTCGACCACTGTCAAATTATTCGCTGGCTTCGTCACGGAATGAGGAGATTTCGTAACTCTTGGCGAGAGTCTGACAATCGATAGCATGGAAAAACCAAAAATATTACTGTATTGATAATAATAAAACGAATCTTTATGACAGAGCTGAAAGAAGTTTTCGTTCATTCTCACCTTTCCTCTTTGGACATTTTGTTCTCGCTCGGTGCTGGACTCGAAGCTGTACTGGCATTCGATATGACCGTAGCTGGTCTCGCCATTGTGAGGATCACTTCCGATCCTGAATTCCCATTTTCTTGTCCATTGGCCGGTAAAACGCTTAGAGTCGTGGCACTGTTGCCACAAAGATTCTCCCTTGATCTACATCTATTCTGAATCTCCAGCATATTATTGTTAACTCTATTAGTATTTTGTCCAGTCTCCGTTCCGTTTGAACAATTATTATTCGCAGTTTGACTGTCGTCGGCGATGAAATCGGGATTTATCAATTTCATGAGATCCTCTTGCAGAGTACTTGATGTCAAATTCGCTGAATTTCTGTGTGAATTTCGCACACCGGGTTTTGGTCTCGGGCTTTGATTTCTCGAGCTTCCGTTCGAAGAGCCCAAATTTCCGCCTCGATGCTTGTTGGCACGTCGCAGTCTTGGCGAGACATTACCGGAGCCATTGGAGAGCTCGTCCTCGCTGGGCAATGTCGAGATGTCCGTACAATTACCATCGGTAATTCGCATTTCCGGTGGCAAACTCGATGCGAAATCTTTCGGTCTGTACTCGATACTAACTTTATGAGGTACGGCTCTCTCGGTCATGCTTGTCTTCAGACACGTTACTTTCTCGCCAACTTTGAAGTCATGGGGCACTTCGTACCTTATCGGTTCGCCTCGATTCGCCTCGTTCATATCGTCAATCTTTTTCTCCGCTATCTGCTGAGTCTGATGATCGTACTTTTGCTCGTAACAATTTTCAACGATCTCGTAAGCGCTCGAGCGTTTCTCGTGTATGCGATTGCTCTGTTCGTATCGCACTTGGTTTCTCTCCTCGTTTCTCTCTTCGTAAATTTCGTACTTCGAATTACGATCCGATTGAGTCTTATTCTCGTAATCGTGTTTCACGTTTCTATCCGCCAATCCGATCTTACCATCGAACTCGTACTTGGACGTACGATCACTGGGATTTCTCGCTTCGTAATCTTTAGTATTTCTCGCCCCACCGACCACTCCTGTCTCGTAATCGTACTTAACACCGGCACGATCGTGAGACGATTGATCATAGTCGTTGAATCTTATGAGATTGTTATTGCTGCTCGACTTGGGAAGGCTGTAAGCAACATTTTGTGCCAGTGGCAGAGAATTCGTCGCTACGAGTTTCTGATGGGTATGTTGCTGAGGCGTATCGTTTTTATGTAATTCACGCTGTGACGCATAAATATTTTCCTGCTTTATCTCGTACTTCTCCTTCTGCAGTTTGACATAGTTGGTCGTAATGTGATCGGCACCAGCGCGAGTTCCGTTGCTCTCGATTCTTTGATAATTTTCGTGTCTGACACTCTCGTGAATAGCTCGGGGTGAAACGTAATTGCTCTCTTTCGAGTAATGATCGTGTTGATTGTTGTAATGCTGTTTGGCATTCTCCGTGAGAACTTTGGTGGTCGAATAGTGAGACTCTCGTTCTCTCTTCTGTCCCGTATTTTTCGAAGGTGTGAGTCCTTGATGAGTCTGACGAGCTGGAAGAGGAGGTGGTGTCCCGTCCGTACGATGATTTGTATCTTGATCGTGAGGCTCCAACAGTTCGTACCTATTCGCAAGCGAGGTCGCTTAATTAATCCAAATCGGTTAGAAAATAAATACACACTTTTCTATCGTACGTTTATAGGAAAATAAGATAGAAAACTTTTCTCGTAGCTCCGTTCAACGATCTCAACGGTTCGCAAGGGTAAGCAGAGTTTAGATAGTTTAAAAAACAAAACTGTTCTATCGTTCTTGGAATGTTTTTTTGTTTTCCCGACAACTCACCATCTGTCGTCAACGCTACTGTGCCCACTACTGCTGCTGGTCATCGTACCCTCCAGTGGAAACCGCGGATCGTTGAACGATCTCGAGCTCGATCCTGTCCCATAACCAGAGCTGTTGCTCGAACGGGGTGGACTGAACGATCTTTCATACCGCTTCTGATGTGCCATCGCAGTTTGCTGCGTCGGGGTGCTGTCAGGATTCGTCACGTTCTCGTAGTCGCCCTCGTAATTGCTCGAGAGATATTGACAATTCTGAAGGGTACAGCCACTAAAAATAGTCGAGATTCAAGGTAAGATATTTTTACACGATTGAATCTAGTTACTCGCGCTATCAAACTTGAAGTAGTTGAAGAAATTTAATCGAGAAAGTCACTCACGAGTGAATTCACACATCCTATGCATTAGATTAATAATATATGCTGTTCCTTACCGTCTCGGATGTCCATCGTTGGTAGGAGGAATTACAGTGACGGTAACTTGAGCGCTCGTCTTCAGCAGATCAACCATCTGATCGTGGCTGAGAGTGGACACAGCGACTTTGCAAATTTCAACGAGTCTCGAGCCCTGTCGAAGTCCAGCATGCCAGGATAGTCCCATGCTCTCGACTTGGGTTACCACACCGTCGGGTTGAACGTGAAAGCCAAGCTGTCCGAGGCTGTTTCTCTTCAGCGATAATTCCGATGCCGGTGATCCTTGAGTAACGGCTCTGAGTCTCGCGACGATTTCCATCAGTTCGTCACGTTCGCCGTAATCCCCGCGTACATGTATCGTGATGCACTCGCCCTGATGATAATAAATTCGTAGACTGTTGGTCTGCGCGTGCCAACCGAGTATACCGACGCAAGGAGTCACGAATACGATTTGTCGGGAATGTTCTTCGATCAGGACAATCGTATCGACGCTTATACCAAGATAACAATCGGTATTTTGATTACTGTCCTCCAATATGACTTGCCAGCATATAGCTCCACGTTGCGAAGCGTCGCAGGATAAACGCGGGCGTACGGTGGTTTTTTTCTTGCTACTGAACGAGAGCATCGAGAACTTTTGTCCCGTATCGACGAGAGTAGACGAGGAATAATTCGTCGTTAAATCTTTCAGATATTCCTGTCTCGTTCTTGTCGCCATTGTCGCAAATTTCTCGGATCTGTGCGCCGCGTTTTCGGCATTGATCACCTTGGCGAGAATAAAGTCGGCGAAACTTTTGCCCTTGGAGAAAATCGCACCAGGTAATACCGGTGGTCCGAAAATCGGAACTTCCTTGCTCCTCGAAACGGCAACGCTGTACTGAGTATTTTCCGTGCAGGGATTGATCGCTCTAACGATGATGAAAACGTGTTGAAATTGCGAGCGTATTCTGCGAGGACTGAACGGCAGTGCTCCGGGTTCTTGAAATACAATCGTCACAATGTCATTGCCGATGTGCCGTTTGCGCAATAACTGCTGTCTATTGTTAGGTGTAAAGGGAAGCATTGTCGCAACGTGAAGAGTGACTTCCGCTCCACGATGCGTCGCAGCCACAGCGTGAGTTCCCGTCGAGTCCGTTCGTGTATCGAGACCCGCTTTGTAACCCTCGAAGCCTCTTAGTCTTATTCTCTGGCCGATCGTGTCCAAAAATTCGAGAAACGCCGGACCAGAATGTTGATTATTGTACATCTCCTCCTCGGTACGTTGGCCGGATCTGCAATAAAGCACGCCGACTTTGTAACGATTCGAGAGTCCCTGCTCGTCCAATCTTGCCACAGCTTCTTCCGCGCCGGGTGTCCCGAGCCTGAGACACGCCAGTTGAACTTCCGGCGCAACGAGCTCGAGCAGTTCTCTCGTTGGTGGTCGACCCTGTGGTCGCATACCCAGTGCCTCTTCTGGCACAGTGCCACGAAGGGTGAGCAATTCCGAGGTACGTACGATAATCCGATACTGATTCCCGTCTTTTCGTATACTTATAGCGACCGGTCCAAGTTGTTCGTCCATGCCAAACCAATTCTGATGCTCGCGACCTTTGGAACAATAATTGTATCAAACTATTACAACCGATTCAAAGTAACGAACATTCTTTCCTACGTCGCTACAAACATCTTTTGTTCCTTCGCCTAAGTAAACAAGGAATAAGAAAATTTACCGAAAAAATATCGCCTGTAGTAGTGAGCACCCTCGTCGACGCTCTCGATGGGCAAGGGTCGTTTCTGCAAGGGGCAAGTTTGTTTCCAGAGTGTCTCGCCGGGTGGTGGCTCGAGAACGGCGATCCCATAAGCGAGGGAAGGTCTGTGAACGCCGTTAACATTCGGGCATCGTGTGAGTCCAACCTCGCGTTCACCCTCGCCCCCAATTTCATTACGGAAGAAGGGACAGGACTCGAGAAGATCGTTACCTGTTCAAATAGAAAATTTGCATGACACAAGAGTAACGAGAAAGTTTAAATTATCTTCGATGGACTACCGGGAGTGTTCCATGCCGAATAAATTGTCAACGCGAGATATCCGCCGAGACAAAGACATAAAGAACGTGAAGAAATAAATCAAATTCTCACTTTTTCCATCACCGGCATCCTCCTCGGGCGCTTCGTCGGGTGTCGAAGCTCTTAGGGCGCTCGCGGCCGAAGCACCGGTCGCAGTGTTTCTTCGTCTCGCTAATAGTATTCCACGTAGTTTCGCCGCGTAACCGAGATTCGCAGTGAGCGATTGGCAATCATAATGAGCGAATGCTCGTCTTCTGTGTCTCTCCTCGACATCTGCTGACACGACGGGACTCGTGCAGGTCTCCTCGACGCCCCGCGGTGGTTTACCTCCCCATAAACGATTCAATTTGAGTCTCAACTTTGGACTCGAGCCGGTGGGACCGCATACCTCGTCGGTATCGGGAGATTGACCGTCCTGTACGCGACGAAGATAATCTCCCGATACCGGACTTCGCTGATCGGATGGACGAAAGTCTTGAAGCATCGCGAAGAGATTGTCACCGACCGATACCGATTGCGCTACGACATCGATGCTTCCTGTAAATAAAATAAAACAATTAGTAATATAGAAAACAAATTATCATTGAAATTAATTTAATTGAAAAAATTTAACTAATTTAGTTGAAAAAATCAAACTAATTTAGTTGAAAAAATCAAACTAATTTAGCTGAAAAAATCAAACTAATTTAGTTGAAAAAATCAAACTAAAATTAGTTTGATTTTTTGAACTAAATAGTTGAAAAAATCAAACTAATTTACTTGAAAAAAATAAACTAAAATTAGTTTGATTTTTTTAACTAAATAGTTGAAAGAAGCAAACTAAAATTAGTTTGATTTTTTGAACTAAATAGTTGAAAGAAGCAAACTAAAATTAGTTTGATTTTTTGAACTAAATAGTTGAAAGAAGCAAACTAAAATTAGTTTGATTTTTTGAACTAAATAGTTGAAAGAAGCAAACTAAAATTAGTTTGATTTTTTGAACTAAATAGTTGAAAAAATCAAACTAATTTAGTTGAAAAAATCAAACTTATTTAGTTGAAAAAATCAAACTAATTTAGTTGAAAAAATCAAACTAATTTAGCTGAAAAAATCAAACTAATTTAGTTGAAAAAATCAAACTAAAATTAGTTTGATTTTTTGAACTAAATAGTTGAAAGAAGCAAACTAAAATTAGTTTGATTTTTTGAACTAAATAGTTGAAAGAAGCAAACTAAAATTAGTTTGATTTTTTGAACTAAATAGTTGAAAAAATCAAACTAATTTAGTTGAAAAAATCAAACTAATTTAGTTGAAAAAATCAAACTAATTTAGTTGAAAGAATCAAACTAATTTAGCTGAAAAAATCAAACTAATTTAGTTGAAAAAATCAAACTAAAATTAGTTTGATTTTTTGAACTAAATAGTTGAAAGAAGCAAACTAAAATTAGTTTGATTTTTTGAACTAAATAGTTGAAAAAATCAAACTAATTTAGTTGAAAAAAAAGGGCTTATAACTATTAAAAACCTACCGTGCGACCCATATTCCCGTCTGAGGGGTGCCTCGGGAATTCTTACAGCCGGATCCGGTCCGTGTGGCAATTCCAGGCTCGAGTTCGATCTGTGAAGAGTGAGACCTCGGCCAACTCGGCTCGCGGGTCCGCCGTTGCTTCCGCCGCCTCCACCACCACCGCAGCCACCGTTTACCGGTAGGCTCGCGATCATCTCGTCATTCTGTGAACACGCGTTGTAAGAAATTAGGTTTTTTTTCTCTCCAGTTTCTTTTTTTTTTGTTGGATTGAACAAAAAAAAGAAACATTATCGTCGACGATTGCGAGAGGCGTACCGAGAGTGGGTTTGGAAACGAGAACGCGAGTCTCGAGAGTTGGCAATTGCGATCGATGAAATTCTAGAACGGCCTATCATAAACGTCGTACGAGAGAAAAGATCGTTCGAGCCTCTTTCTTTCTTTCTTTCTTTCTCGCTTGCTCGTTCGAGTTTCGTTCTTAGTCGAGACGATCGAGTTCGCGCAGGAGAAAGACCTACGGGCTATCGTAACAGAGCGATCTCTCCTTAACGATCATTATACTTAATTGTACGAAAGAGCTCCGCGCGAAGACCGCCAATGAGGCAAAAAAACGAGCGATATATAACTACGACAATTACCGAGGATCACACTCGTGCGTAAGATCGAGAGAGATGAGAGAGAGACTCTTTCTCTCTCTTGGGTTATTAAAAAAATCGCTAAAAGCTGTTTCGTACGACTTTCCAGAAGTAGAATGTGCCGAGCGAGTGATTTTTTTTTGTTATGCTCGCAGGTGGGAAAAATCGGATCGTTAATTTCATTTTGTTTCTCTTCGTGTCATTGTTTGTTCGAAGACGCGATTGATATTGATTCTTTCATCCGATTTTCGAATTTTCTTTTCGATCGACGCGATTGCTTGGTTCGAATGATGATTTGTTTATTGGAGACGAGAGTAAACTCTCAAGCTCGAACTAGTTTGTGTGTTCTAAATTTAGAATTTACTAGTTTTCTTCTGGATTCTAAAGTTGATGATTTTTGTTTCGAAATAATTCGAGCGTTTGGTTTAAGTAGCGATTGATTTATTGGAGAACGAGAGGAAAATCGGCCGATTTTCTCATGGTGGATTTATCTTTGCGATCGTTCTCGTTAACGGGGAGAGTGTTATTTATCGCGATGAGGCCGCGAGGTTTTCTCCGGTGTCGAGTCGAGAGAACGAGGAGAGGGTTCGCCGATCGTGGACGATACCGATCAAAAGCTGGTCAAGCATCATCCCTCTGGAGCCTCGCTTTTGTATCGTGGAAGCTCTCGAGGGCTAACACAAGAAAGAGAGAGAGAGAGAGAGAGACTTCATCGGGTGTTCCACACGATTCTCGTTGACCCGGATAATATACTTTGGTTGTACGGGGTAGGTAGCGAGGAGAGCAAGCACCCGAGAGAGAAAAGGAGAGTGAGGAGGAATAGAAAGAGAGAGAGAGAGTGAGAGTGAGAGAGACGAAGAAATAGAGCGAGAGACTCGTAGCGTTTAGCTCTTGCGCTAAAATTGCATAGAATCTCTCGCGGTCGCTCGAGATCTAGAAGTGGAGCGGCTAATTAAAGTTGTCACTGCCTGCGCTCTTGTCCATGGAACACGGGTAAAAGGGGCCGATGTTGGACGTCGCTTGTTCTCCCGTTCAGAAGAGTGCCACGTATGACGTGGCCGAGGTTACTTCTTGCCTGCTTCGTTTCGTATAAATATCTATATAATATATTATAATATAATATAATATATTATAATATATTATAATATATTATAATATAATATATTACAACATAATACAATATAATATAAAATATTATAATATTATATAATATAAAATATTATAATATAATATAATATAACATAATATAATGTAAAATATTAAAATATTATATAATATAAAATATTAAAATATTATAATATAATATAATATAAATTAATATAATATAATATAATATATATATAATATATTACAATATATATATAATATAATACGATATAATATATTATAATATAATATAATATGAATTATTATACATATTATACATATATTTTATATTTAAAATAATATATTACAATATAATATAATATAAAATATTATATAACATAAAATATATATTATAATATAATATAATATAACATAATATAAAATATTAGAATATATTATATTATAATATAATATGTATTATTATACATATTATACATATATTTTATATTTAAAATAATATATTACAATATAAAATATTATATAACATAATATAAAATATTAGAATATATTATGATAATATATATAATATATTATAATATAATAACATATAATGATATTTATAGCATAATTTTATATATCTATTTATATTTATAATATATTATATTTATTTATTGGACGGAAAGCCGGGTCTTCCTCTCGAGTGTCCGAGCGACGATGATTACCGTACACAAAGAATTCTGCCTCCGTTTCTTCCAAACACGTGCTTTCTTCTTAGTCCTATTTATTTTTTCAACGACGTTCGTTTCCTCTCGTTTCATCTGCTCGTTTTTAATTAACCGAGAGATAGAGAGGCGCGCGAGAGATCACGGCGCAAAGTTCAAGTTCGCGCTCGTGGAAAAAAAGAATATTTCGTCGTGAAAATTTAGCGATACAATACCTATTTAAAAATTTTGTTTTTCAAACTTCTTCTTCTTCAATTTATTTTTTCCAAACTTCCAATACTTCCCTCTTTCCTCATATTACGAGCCCATTCCTAACGACCCGTGAAGAAAAAACGATCTCGATAAAAGCGAGCCGGTAAGATTTACAGAAATATTCTTGCCTTCGACTTCTGGTCCACACCGACAACGACAACGATCCCGAGTTTGTATTTTTCAACGAAGAAAAGAAATTCCTACCGAGAGATGGTTGAGATGCCTACAGACTCGTGGAAAATCCATCTGGCGTGTATAATACGGGAAGAAGGAAGCAAGCAAAGATCCGAAAGAGACGGAGAGAGAGAGAGAGAGAGAGACGAGAAGAAGAGGAGGAAGAGGTGGCGGAGATGCTGCGAGTGAGCACGAGAGAAAAGCAACGTAAAGGTTGAACACATATCCGCGGGCCAGAAGAGAACGGAACGAAGAACGAAGCTGCGGAGAACATTGTTGCGTTGTCTTTCCTCGTGCTCTGCAGTCGATCAACCTCTCTCTCTCTCTCTCTCTCTCTCTGTCTTGGTGTGCAAGCAGGGCCGCGGCAAAGGCATTCGACGATGGCGCCGTCTGGATTCTTCTCTTCTACTCTCTAAGAGCTTCGCGTTAATTAGGCTTCGTTCCACATCCACGAAGACCTCGAGGATGTTTCTACCTCTTTTCTCGTAGCAATGTCCTATGCTTTATGTCTGTCTCGCTCTGTCTCTGTCGGTCTTTCTCTTTCTCTGATTCTCTCTCTCTCTCTCTCTCTAGTTCTCTTTCCGTGGTTGTTTCTCTCCCACTTTTCTCTTACTATCTCGCCCTTGTCTCAATTTTTTATTATCGTTTTCCTAAGGTTTCCGCCTCCTAAGGTTTTAATTTTCATTCATATGCACATTTTGTTTCTCGTTGGGTTTTCTTGAACCCTGAAAATCATCAATTCTTATCGAATGAATTTCGAACGAGAGAATTGAAAAAAAGTAAATACGACAAATTGAATTTTATTTTTATTTAATATTTTGAAATATTTAAGGGAAGATCCTGCAGTTGCATGAAAACAATTTGAGAAACGCAAGAATATCTCGATTTAGAAACAAACAAATTCTTCCATACATTCCTCGCCTTTCCCTCGAGAAAAAAAAACCGAAAACTCCCGAATTCCTCGAATCGTCAATCTTCCTCTATTGCCAAAAATCCATCAAGATCGACCTTAGCAAACTCTGCGATCTCCCGCCTTGAACCTGACTTTCGCACCTTCTAACAATTCTTATCGATGAATGACTCGGAATGCGGAAATGAAAAAAAAAAAAAAAAACAGAAGAAAGTAAACGAAACAACGTAGTAGTCGCGACGTTTAAAAATCGTAAGCGTAGGTCCAGGGTAACGGGAAGGACCGGAGGAGGGTGACAATGATCGGTGTTGAAACAGGGATCGAAGTCCCGGAAGGTATTCGGTGTATCGTAAAGCGCAAGAGGGAACGAATCAGTGAGGAGGAGAAAGAGAGAAAGGAAGATGCGAGAATAAAGCGTGGATTCGTTTATGTGTTTGGGTTTCGCTGTTCTCGGTGTCCGAACGAATCTCTCCGGGAGGAAGAGAGTCGGGGCGTAAGAGGCATTCATGGACCGAGAGGGTCCGCGTTTGCCCTGGCCCGCCAGCGGACATTCCGAGCATTCCGAGCATTACTTCTGGGACCGGAGGGCGAAGAGAGCGAGTGAGCGAGAGATAAAGAGGGAAAGAGAGAACAGGGAGAGAGAGAGAGAGAAGAGAATTGCCGCCAATGCCCGGTTGCATATTCGTGTGTGCGTCCGGCGCGTCGATCCTGCGGGCCTCTCCACGCCTCTCTCTCTCTCTCTCTCTCTCACTCTCTCTCTCTTACTCTCGGATCTCCGTCCGTCTGTCCTTTCGTCTCTGTCTCGCTTTGAGAGTTTGTCCCGCATCGCCCATTCTGCCATACATATTTATGATGCGTATTTGGGCGCGCGTTTAAAAAAAACAGACTCGATGAAAAAGAGAAAAAAAAAGAGAAGAAAATAAAGGGCTTCGCGTTTCACGTACGCCGGATGGGCGCGAGAGTATTCGAGGTGTATATATAGTTGTAAAGAATTCGGTACGCGACGCGTCAATGAACGAGATGAAACTTCGTTGGTTTGTTTTTTTTTTGTTTTTTGTTTTGTTGGGAATGTTTAGTTATTTTGAAAGATAGGCGATAAGAAATTTGGATTTGATAATGGGAGAATGGAAAATAAATTGTGGGTTATGGTTGGGGGTTATGTTTAGGATGTGAGTTTTATTTAAGGGCTGACATGCGTCTGAAATTTTCAAAAAATTGATTTTTGTTACAGATTTTTATTGTTTATTGATTTAAGAGATTTGCAAAAAAGAATTTTAAAAAAAGAAGTCATGGCAATAAAAGTGACCGGAAATCGCGTTCCAACCGACTTCTTTGCGGAAATTTTAAACGCTTTTTTTTTTTTGAAACTTTGTTTTTAGTCAGAGACTGCACGATAACTCAGTCAATTTTGATTATTTATTAACTTTTTTTTTTATAATCTTGATAAGTATTTTCTCTATAGTTTGACAAGAGGATTTTTTAATTTTCTTGTTGGAATTTTTTTATAATTATTAAACACATATTTTTTATTTTTAAAGTGCATAATAAAGTTTGACGTACTGTCATTTTTATATTTTTGACGAAACGAAAAATTTCTCTACGTTGAACTATCACTACTACATTTCTTTATGAGATTCTGCTTTATTTTTGCAAATTGAAATTTTGCGAATTGGATCGTAAAAAATAATGTTCATATTTAAAAAAAAAGTTTTATTTTTTTTTTCTTACATTTATCTCCGTCGGACTATAACTACTGCATTTCTTTATGAGATTCTGCTTTATTTTTGCAAATTGGAATTTTGTGAGTGGATCGTAAAAAATAATCTTAATGTTAAAAAAACAATTTTTATTTTTTTTTTTACAGTTGAAAAGTCAATGAAAAATGTGAAGTCAACAATTTAATTTTTATTTTCACCACATAACATTTATAACAATTTGTCAAATTTACTCGGTTTTCAGCGTGTGCAAGGGTATGCGAGCCCTTAACGTAATCGTTTCGTTAGGGGGAGGATTAAAATTTGATTCCCATTTTTTCTCACATTCCAAGTGGACCGAGCGTTTAGGTTCATTAAGAAAACTTGTTGCAAATCGACTAAACAACAACATACTCAAAATTCAAATTGATCCTACGTAAAGTTTATTCGTTATATAAGAAACAAAATCATGAATTTTGTTTTCCATAAGATTTGTTATAAAAACTAATCGAAGCTTCTTTGATGTCGTATAAAAATGTGTGGAAAAATTCAACAAGCTTGATCAACCAAATAATCGAGATACTCGTTGTATAATGTTGGCGATATTTAACCCGCGCTCTTATGGGAGATTGGGAAAAATGACGATTTTCAAGAATAAATATCGTGATTTTTGAGTCGATAAAGGGCTCCTGAAATTTTACACACATATAGATACGACATCAAAGAACGTTTCTGAAAATTTTCAGTGAAATCTAACGGAAACGTTGTAACGATAGGACTACCTTAATTATGAAAGATTTTTGTATCGTTCTGATTGCGAGTGCAGGGAGATATTGCAATTTTCGTTGCAACGACGTGGAGGAACGAGAGCGGGCGATTCCATATCCTGTCGGGGTATGGCTCCAGCATCCTAGTCTTGTCTCGGTTATCCTAGCGTATCGGGTATCACGAACGGCGCGGATGTATAGCCTCGGGACCCGCGACGATAAGACGTGAGAACGAGAGATGCGACGAGAGAGAGCGAGAGATGCGACGCGAGAGAGAGAGAGAGAGAGAGAGAGAGCGAGAGAGAGAGAGAGGAGATATAAGAACCGGTATGCATCGCGTTGTCTCGACACCGGACGCGATTTCATCTACCATAATGGTATATACACAATAAAGCAATATCGAGAAGCTTCGGCGTCGAGCTCCTCCCGCGAGCTCCCGGTGCGAAGATCGTAACGAAAGAATAAAAATGAAAAAAAAAACAATTTGAAAATTGGAATAATAAAGATATTCGAATTTTTGCAAATTCGGGAATAAAAGGATAAATAGTCGACTGTACGATTAGTTTGATTGGAATAAACGTGTAATGTTGATGACTGGAAGAAGAAAAAACTAGTTTTAATTTGGTTCGATCTTTTTTTAGGTTGGAAGAAACGTGAATGAAAAAGATGGTTGGAGGTCGAGCTTGTTGTACCGAGAATTCGTCGGCTTGGCGTAAAACGAAATATCCAGAGAGCGAACTTCCGGTATTTCTGTACATATATACATATATATATAAAGAGAGAGAGAGAGAGAGAGAGAGAGAGAGATAGACATAATTCGAATATGCGTATATGTCTGGTAGTTACACATGTCCGTCTCTCGATCGCGGCACCGGAAGCGAGAGGAGGAGTGTCCATGTCCCAAGCCCGAATTATACCCTGACATTGTGCAGAGATTTGACGAAAAAAAACGCACAAACAAACTAAAAAGTCGAAAGTTCCGATTTTAAACGACTCCGCAAAAGTTTGAAACGATTTTTAAATCGACGATAAAGATTGGAAAAAGAAGTGATTGAAAAAGTTAACCGGAGGTTGGAACAAAATGCGTGTTTTACATATTATCGAATTATTGAGTGAACACGGGAGGGAATAAGATTACGTTGGTTCCTCTCCCGTGTTTGCCACGACGACTCACACTCTTCTTGCTCTATATATATTTGTTTATATTTATTTCTTAATTATTATATTATGTTGTGATATAATATAACTATAATAATATTGTAATATAATTATAATAAAATAAAATAAAATATAATATAATGATATTATAGTATGTTATTATTATATTATATATATATTATAATATTAATTATATTGTAATATGATTATAATATAATATAATATAAAATAATGATATAATATATTATTATTATCTATATATAAATATATTCTATAAATATTATCTATATATAAACATATATTATTATTATTATTATATTATAATTATAATATAATAGAATATAATAATATATTCTAACTATAATATAATATAATATAATATAACATAATATAACATTATATATTCTAATATACTTATAATATTATATAATATAATATAATTATATATTCTAATATAATTATAATATTATATAATATAATATAATTATAATGATATAATTATATATATATATATATATATATATATGCATATAATACAATTTTTCTCATTGCTGTATATTGTGTAATATATATATAGGTATATATGTGTGTATATTCGTTATGGGAACGATCAAGGTGCGTGCAACCGCAGCGAGGCACATTTCTCCCTCGCAACGATGCGATATCGTGCGCGCTCAGTCTCTCGAAACCCATGCGAGAACGATGAAATTAGCTTCGAAAGCAAAAGAAAAAGTAAAATGAAAAAACGAAGAAATAAACAAAAAAAATCATAAATAAATATCAAACAACAAACATACAAAAATACAAAATATAATCGAAAATTCGGAAAATCTAGCCGGGGTTTCTCTTCCCGAATTCGCAAAAAGTGTGCGCAACTTTTGTATCCAAGATCGATAGCAAAAATTCTCAACGCGTTTCTAAGCGTGTGTAAGTATCTAACAATAAGTAAAAAAGCATGAAAAATGTGTATAGAGAGAAGGTCTCTGCATCGGACACGTCGCGTTTCACGCTGTGCGTGGAACACTCGGCGTCATGGGGCACCTCTCGCTCTCGGATATCTGCTTCGATAGGTTTCACGGATGGACTGTCACGAATGCCGCTGCTGACCCATCGTCTGTATATGTATATATATATATACATATATATATATAATACGCCGAGTCATATTCCTCTCGTTTCTCCGTTTATCACGCGCGTCTTCTCCGTGAAATATTTTTGCGGAACCCGAGACGTACGTGGATTAGTAAAACGTGTGAACTAACGGGTAACTTTTTTTTTTCGATGAGAACGTGTCAATAAATAATTAAATTTCGCTCGATTTAATAAATAAATAAAATTCGCAAATAATTGTAAGAGAAAGATGGTGCGTGTGTGTCTCTTTCTATCTTTGTCTCTATTTATCTGTCTGTCTGTCCGTCTGTTTGTCTCTCCTCCGTCTCTTTCTCACTCTCTCACGCATTTTGTAAAATCTGGAAAAACGCATCGGCACGTAACCGCATAATAATGTGCAACGTGCAACCTGCGAGTCGATGCGCCAACTAGTTATGCAAATTGAGAATTGAAATTCTTATCGCGAGATGAATATAAGACTCGACTCGACGATTCGCGATAAAAAAAAAAAAAAAAAAAAAACAAATAAAAATTACGGATAATTCAAATAAAATGTAACATTGTGGAATTAAGTGATGAACGATAAAATGAAAAATTGTGAAATTTTCAAATTTACTCCGACAATGACAGAAGCGAAAAGGAGAGGAGAAAAAGGGGAAGGGGTGGGGAGGGGTGGAGATTTTATAGCTTCGTCACGAGAAATCTCGTTGTTGTTTTTTTTTTCAAAACGCGTAGTTATATCCTGCGATGCGTGCAGGATATACGATATATCGTGTATGAGGCGTGTGTGAGAGAAGTATCGAGCGACAGGCTAAGATCGACTACTATACGTATATACGGTATAATGCACTCTAGGCAATCATTTCGCGACATGAGACCCCGGAGCAACGCGTGCACGCGAACAGATCGATGCACGTTTAATAGTATTTTCTCTTTTACTATACGGGAGAGAAAAGGTTTCTCTCCCGAGGATCTTGCTATGGACTATATATATATATACTGTATATATATATATAGTCCATAGCAAGATCCTCGCGAAACCTCTCTCTCTATGTATATAACATATATATATCGAATAGGAGATATATATATATACAGGGTGAATTTCATAAGGTGCAACAGAGTTCATTTTAAGGTAGCTGAGATCATTACAAACAAAAGATGCAAATATACATTCGGGATATTTTGAATAGTTTACGAGATATCAATGGTTAAAGTTGGTCCAATCAGAAGCGCGCGGAGAAGCGTTGGACACGCCCACTCCCACCCTAGCCGTAGAGATAGGACAGTGTAGGGCGTTACATTTGGGGTTGCAAAATTCAGAGCAGTGAATTTTATTTCTTATATTATTACGCAGTCATTTTTATTTCTCGGGCATTAGCTGTTAGAGCGAGGAGTGGGCGGTTCCGATGCTTCCCGGCGCGCTCGGCAATATTCAGAGCAGTCAGTGCCCGAGAAATATAAATGACTGCGTAATAATGTAATAAATAAAATTGACTGCTCTGAATTTTGTAAGCTCAAATGTAACGCCCTACACTCTGCTATCTCTACGGTTAGAGCGGGAGTGGGCGGCTCCAACGCTACTCGGGGCGATCTGATTGGACCAACTTAAAAAATTTATATCTCGTAAACTATTAAAAATAACCCTAATGTATATTTGCAATTTTTGTTTGTAATGATCCTATCTACCTTCAAATAAAGTTTGAGTCACCTTATGAAATTCACCCTGTATATATGCACAGACAGATTAAACTATATATAGAGGGAGAGTAAAAAGTGGATTTTCTCGGTGAAGCTCGGCACGGAGAGCAAGATGAGATCTAGGGAGGGGGGGGGGGGGGTCGGAGGACAAAGTTGTGCACGCCTCGTCGATCTCACCGTGGCTTACGGCAAACACATCATTTCTAACTTGATACAAATGAATGAATTTATTGTTTGCGTTAATGAAATTCGTATTTAACGAGATTATAGGAGAATCGAAAGATAGGAAATACAGCTATTGGGGATAAAGTAAGAGTACTTTTGGATTAAACGGTATTTTATTAGGCAGGAGTACCTACCTAATTTACAAATTTAATTAAGAAATTTGAGTTTACGAAGGAAATATAAAAGCAGAATCGAATTAATTATAGCTTGACATTAAATTGATGCAATAAGTTAATTCTTAAGTTAGGAGATTGATTGTTTCTTTTACCAGTGGATATTTTTGTCTCGAGGTCTGAATCGAGGTGTCTTTCTCTCGATCTTCTCTTCCCGATTCAATCCAGAACACGATATCGCGAGAAGAGAGAGAGAGAGAGAGAGAGAACAGAAAGGAGGAGAGGGAGAGAAAAAAAGGCGGGGGGAGGGAGAGACAGAGAGAGAGAGAGAGAGAGAGTGCTCTAGCGCGGGCCAGTGACCGCTTGAGGCACGAGGCGAGAAAAAGAGAGAAAGAGAGAGAGAGGAGAGGAGAGCTCTAGCACTCGAGATTCGCGATCTCTCCCCTATGTGTGTGTCTCTCTCTCTCTTTCTCTCTCTCTCTCCTTTACCACTCGTCTCTCCCATGAAACAACTCGTAAGACAGGTGTATAGCAAGCTTCGTGAATGCGTACTATCTATACGCGCGTTATATAGATACGTGTATATAGCTACATATATATAAAATCTTGAAACTGCATGGTGGTTGCATCGCTTGTATATCAACGGGCTTACATCGTCGCGAGTATCAGCGATTCTCTCCTCTTTCAGTTCGTATTCGCAATATATATATATATATATATATATATATATATATATATACATAGACGATACGCAGGTAAGGTACGTCGTGGGAAAACGGCCGCTCCCCTTCGTGTGTCTCGCACCTCGCGCCAAGACGTCACGGCGTGTGCGCTTTCGGTCTCGTAAGAAACTACCATGTGCTCACTCTCGTGAAAAATCATAGACGGAATAATAATCGAGTGTGGGGGAGGGAGGGAGGGAGGGAGAGAAAGAAACCGAGAGGAGTTGTAAAGAAACATTTTTCTTTTATGTCATAATTTACATTGGAAGGAAATTTGTAATTTTATTTTACACAGAAAATTGAAAGACAAAAAAGAAAATAAGATATGATAATTAGCTAGATGGAGGTTCGAGCTCTAACGCGTCACTTATCGGTCGATGACTAATTCACACCGATGAGTTTTTCACTCGATCGAGACACATATATTAACTATTATTATATTATTAATATAAATATAATAATTAATATATTTATATTTATATATATAATAATTATAATTATGATATATAATATAATATTATATAATATATAATATAAAATAATAATATAATATAATATTATATTATTATTTTATGATACAATAATAATAATAATAATATAATATTATATATATGTAATATTTATATTATATTATATTATATTATATTATATAGAATATAATATTATATTATTATTATTATTATAGTATAATATTATACATAATATAATATAATATTATTGTTAATAGTATAATATTATATAAATATATGTACGTGCATTCATAAAATATTACACATACGTACAAGAGCAGCGTATATTCATACCTTTGCGCCTCGCGTGATTAAGTTTTGACGCGCTAGAAAAAAATGAGAGAAAGATGAAGCGGGAGGGACGAAGGAGTGCGGGAGTAGGTAAGATAGTGACGAAGAAGAAGAAGAGGAGGAGAGGCCCGAGTTGGATAAAACTCGTATCCGTCCGGTGGGACGATACGTTTCCTCTCAAAGAACTCCGCAACCCGGTACATAAAACATTTCATATCCGAGTAACGCACGTGAGGGTTCATATCGGGCAAAGTGCTTTTACGAGTCGTATGAAAGCGCGCGATTTCGCGAGCTCGAAAGCATTAAATCATTCTCGTTATAAGCACGACCGTATCGAGAAACGATCAACTTTTCCGGACGAAAAGTGCGACGTGCGACGATTTTTTTTTCTTTTAGATTAATTTTGTTTTTTCTTCATTTATTTTTGTTTTCATCTCACGTCGACGCGTTCTTTTGTCAGTAGCAAGCTTTATACTACGAGTGCGTGTGACGAACAGACGTGAGAATGAAATTCGAGCGTGGAAGACAAAAAACAAAAAAAGAGATCGTTATCGAGAAATATTGTAAGCGAGATTTTGTTCATTCATCAATGAAAACGGTAAACGATAAATAATCGAAATCGTGACTCGTGCGTCGAGAGCGAGAGAGAGGGAGAGATCACGATCGAGATCGAAAGCTCACTTTCCTTGCCTCGTAAGTACTCTCGCTCGCTTTTTCCTTTTCTTTTTTCTCTTCTACGTTTCATTTTCCCTCTTCTCTTTCATTCTTTTCATTTCCTCGTTATTTCACGCTCCCGATCGCCAAGAGATCTTTTCACACCGAGAAAGCGCGCGCGCGCGCGCTCTGTCACGCCACCGAACGAAGGCTCGGGACTGCCTTCGTATTATACAACATCGAATTATCTTTATTTATATTTATATTTTTTATTATAATATTAACATTAATATTATAACCTTTATTATAATATAATAGTATATATATTATGATACATATATAGGTATTTATTTATATTATTATATTACGTACAATATTATAATAATATAACAATATATAGTGATATAATAATAATACACAATATAATATAATATTATGTATGGATATATATTCATATTATATATATATATATATATATATAATATAATAATTATATAAATATATATTATTATATTAATAACATATTATATATTATTATATTGTATATTACTATATATTATTATAATATTGTATGTAATATATTATAATATATAATATAATATATATTAATACATATATATAATATTATATTATTAATATATATTAATATAATATAATATATATTAATGTATATAATATTATATTATTACAATACAAATATATACATTTGTAATATATAAATAAATGTAGATATAACTGCAACACCCGCGAAAATATTTTGCTCGTCTCGGAAATTTTCTTGTCGACCGATTTCCTTCTCTCTTTCTCGCTCCCTCCTCGGGCTTTTCTTTCACGGGCTCGAGAATCTCGGAGGAGGTCTCGCACTCCGGTGTCCTCTTGGTGAACGCGGGTGGAGGCGACGCTGTCCTCTCTCTATCTGTATGTATAAATATAAATTTGTACGAAGAGCGAGAGAAGCTTCTCCGTAACATTCTCGAGCTTTTTTTGCAAGACTTCGAGTCTCTTGGGGTATCCCCTCTCCTCCCCACTCCGCACCTTGTATATATTACAGCAGTATTATTATATTACTGCGAGGGATTACGTGCTTCTACATTTTTTACGTACATCCCATATACTGTGTATATATAGATATATAGCGCGTTTTATGGGAACATTAGTAGACGTCCGCGTGTGCGAAACCATGTGAGAGTCGGTGCATTATATTTCTACCATGTCGAATATATACATATATATATTTTTTTTTCCATCATTTCGCCCTTCCCCCCACTCCTCCAGCTTCACGCTTGAGCATCGTGCGATTATTATAAATTAAATATCCAAGGGGAGAATACACACACACACACACCCACACACACACCCACACACACACACACACACACACACACACACACGCGCGCGCGCATACACCCACATATACAGGGTGAATTTCATAAGTCATTCTCAAACTTTATTTTAAGGTAGATGGGATCATTACAAACAAAAGTTGCAAATATACATTGGAGATATTTTGAATAGTTTAGGAGATATAAATTTTTAAAGTTGGTTCAATCAGAGCGCGGTGAGAGCGTTGGTACCGCCCACTCCCGCCCTAGTCGTAGAGATAGCACAGTGTAGGGCGTTACATTTGAGGTTACAAAATTCAGAGCAGTCAATTTTATTTATTATATTATTACGCAGTTATTTTTATTTCTTTGGCGCTGACTGTTGTGAATATTGCCGAGCGCGCCGAGAAGCGTTGGAGCCGCCCACTCTAACAGTTAATGCCCGAGAAATAAAAATGACTGCGTAATAATATAATAAATAAAATTGACTACTCTGAATTTTGCAACTCCAAATGTAACGCCCTACACTGTGCTATCTCTACGGCTAGGGTGGGAGTGGGCGGGTCCAACGTTTCTCCGCGCGCTTCTGATTGGACCAACTTTAACCATTAATATCTCGTAAACTATTAAAAATATCACTAATGTATATTTGCAACTTTTGTTTGTAATGATCTCAGCTACCTTAAAATAAAGTTTGATAATACTTATGAAACTCACCCTGTATATAAGTATAAATCTGTTTGTGTTTTTGTGTGCGTATATGGATCGCGCGATATCTCATAAGAGAATCGTTGCCGTTACGCATCGGGGAACAAGGTTTTTCACGCGCGATTCACGATGTACGTACGCGCGGATTTGAATTAGAAACGAAGGAAAATATGAGCTCGATGAGGGACGCGCGCAAGCGAGAAGAAAAGGTTTGAGGTCGACGAGTGAACAGCCTCGGGAGAATAATAAAATAATGAAAACGCTTAGTATAAAATGAGTATATCGAGGCTATTGATCCGTTTTACCCCGGGTTTCCCTCGAACTTGTGAGAAAGCCGAGCGAGGAAGGGGGCAGGGGGGGGGGGGGGGGAGGATTTATTCTCGGGCTTTGCGCGTTGAAAATTTCTGGTGGACCAATTTGATCGGAATGCCCGGTATAACGCGCGCGCACGGTCCTTCTCTCTCTCTCTCTCTCTCTCTCTCCTCTCGCTCTTTCGTCTTTATTCACCATCCTCTTCCGCTCTTCTCTCGTGAGAGAGATCCCTCGGGTATCGCGCTACAAAATTGTGCGGTGATGAGAGAGAGAGAGAGAGAGAGACAGACAGACAGAATTGTCTATGTGTGTAAGAGAGAAAACGAGGGACGAAGGAATTCGATTGCTCGTCTCTCTTCTTTTCCGACTTGTGGACCATTCGTCGCTCATGTGGCCGATCTCATCGTCCTCTCTGAGTCACCACGTGCTGGTTGCACGCACGTAATTCTCCTCTACCTCGCCCTCCTTTTTCCTTCTTCCTTTTTCTTGTTTTTTTGCCCTTTTTTTTCTTTCTTCTAATTCTTTTTCTCTCATTCTTCGCGGCGGCAACCACGATTTAATATATACCTACCTACCTCCCTATCTACATATATAACACAGAAATACACACGCACACACATATATATATCCTTCGTATAAGGTGGACCATAGCCATGGGCAAATGACGCATGCCCATGGCTATGGTCTACCTTAAAATACGGGAACGTATACGTGTTTGTATATGAGGGAGAGAGAGAGAGATAGAGAACAAAATTGAAAGAATCTTGAGAGGAATCGCGGTCACGCGTGTTCCCACTCGACGATTCGTCGATCGAAACGAAAGCTTTGTAAACAAATAAAAATCAGATCAGAAAAAAAGTTTCTTTTTAAACATATAAACAAAACAAAAAAAAGAAAAGAAATTAATTAATCAAAAATTCATTGATTTCAATTAAAATTAATTCTGCCAAAAAATTGATGAAATTTGGAGAGAAAAAAAAATTAAGATTGAAATTAAAATTGATATTTCGTTCTTTCGTTGGACGTGGGTGAGAACGAAACGGAGATCACGATGATGAAAAAGTGCTACCGGGTATGTAGGAGGGACGGTTAAGAAGGGCGTACGAGAAGGACGAGGGAGATCGACTCGGAGAGAAAGAGAGAGAGAGAGAGAGAGACAGAGAAAGGGAGATGAAAGATCGTCGAGAGATATCGCGATATTCGTTGATGTTCGACGGGAGAAGGTAACGAGAGCACCAAGATTTTTGCGTCCAGTTGCGAAGAAACGAAAGATCGTGCACGTGGGGTGAAGAGTGAGGGGGGGGGGGGGGGGGGAGAACGCGAGACGGGCGAAAGAGAGAAAGAGGAAGGGAAGAGAGTGCCACGAGGGCGAAAGGGGTCTCATTTCGCTCCGAGATGTTGAACCTCTCTTGGTCGTGGCCAATGGCGCGGGCAAGTGGACAAAAAAAGGGTCGTGAATCAAAGAGATAAGTCGGGCGCGCGGTTATCTCAATTCCATAAATTAACGCAACGTCGCGAACAAACTTTCAACCCTTCTCGCTTCAAACTCGTTTCTTCGAGTTGAAATATTCCAAAAAAAAGAAAAAAAAAATTTTTTTGAAAAAATTAAATTGAAATATTGATAAACTTTCGTGACAAATATGGTTTTTGTTTTTTTGCAGAGTTATAAAATATTTTCACAATTTTTCGTTTCGTTCCTTTATCTTTCTGTTCCAGAAATTATCGGCTGATATGCAAATGCAAATATGAATATATATTTTTTTTTTGGTACAAAAAAAATCGACCTCGTTTATTATCGAGAAAATTATTTTTTTCAAATCTCGCAGTGCATTAACGGACTTAATTAACGAGACAAGGATCCAGCGTTATGGAAGGTTCCGTAAGTAAATTCTCACGTCGAACCACTTTTATCCCTTCTTCTTCGATGTGAAAATTTATATGTTCGTTTCGTTTTTGGACAATTTCCTTATATGGGTTTGTCGCGTCACGGTGCAAAAAAGCAGAAGGTGCTGTTGATACGCCGAGAGTGTTTCGACAGCACCTGCGCACCTTTGTAACGGTATATATACACACATACATACATATATATATATATATACAATTATATTATATTATTATAATATTATAATATTTTAGTATGATATAATACAATATTTTATTATAATATAATAGAATATTATATTGTAACATAATATAATATTATAACATATTATATTATTATATAATATAATATTATAATATTTTATTATAATATAATATAATATAATATTATATTATCATAATATAATATTATATATTATATATTATATTATGATATATAATATAAATATATATAATCTTAATATTATATTTTAATATTATATTATATCATATTATATTATAACATATTATATTATAATATAATATAATATAATATTATAATATTACAATACAATATCATATTATATTATAATATAATAATTATAATATAAGTTAATATTATAACATAATAATAATGTGATAATATTATATTTTAATATAAATATATATGTATAATTCTTATGCGCTATAATGTTCGATAAGTTATAGCGAGAGGGAGTGCGGAAGGGTCGTTCGTTACGCCATTGGAGAGAAGAGATGAAGTGAGAGAGAGAGAGAGAGAGAGAGAGAAAAGTAATCGCGGCGCCAGCTGTCCCGGGGCCCGTATGCCCCCTCTTCTCTCATCGTCAGTCCTCTCATCCTCCTTCGGTATTTCGTGCACATCCGTACCAACGTACACACACACATTCACGCAGGATTATCGTTGTCTCTACATAGATATCGTACACTTCGTCGTTTCCCCTGTATACGTACATTATAAACACATTATAGAGACGAGACGACGAATTTGTTTTTTTTTTACTCAATTCTCTTTTTTTCCTCTTTTTTTTCCCCCAATCCCGAAACATCAAGACCCTTTCTGGGTAATCGCATTTGGGTCAGGTTGCTCGCGACTGTACGCGCGTGCGCGTACGCCCGATCGCGAGAACGATCGAACCGGACCAGAAGCGGGCGGAGCGATCCCACCGCACTTGAGAAAAGAAAAAAAAAGAAAAAGAAAAAAAAAAGCATTGGACGATGTGTAATAGATTATCCGGGCCGATAATATGTATAACGATACCGATCTCCCACGATCTCGTTACCCCCCCCCCATAGTCTCCGGACCAAGTGAGAAAACAAATTCCGACGTGAAATAAAATCGCCGTGGAATTTGGGTCGATGAATTAATTTTTCAGTTCTGTTTTCATATAAAAAAAAATGTTTTTTTTTTATTTGGCTTTTTGAGAAACATCGAGTAAAATATCATTTTTGGTATTGAAAAATGTTCGAGTGCTCGGTTGTATGAGAATTTCGATTAGAAACTTTTTCTATTAAAAAGAAAAAAACGAGCTATCGTCGATCGGTAAACGTGATGGTGGATGTGGCGAGATGAAATACTTTGTTGATCCACTTTTCCGTACTCAATCATGCGCAACGTTACGTATACATGGAGAAGCGGTAAAATGTCCGGAACAATGTAAAACGTTAGGAATGCGGCGCATCGTACTTTGTTGCGAAAAGAAACGCTATATATATATGTATGGAGAGAGAGAGAGAGAGAGAGAGAGAGAAAGAGAGTGAGTTTGTATAATGATCGTTCCTATATGCAAATAATCAAGTACAACGCAGCCTATCAGTATGCTCGAAGTTTCGCGCGCGCGCGCACACACACACACACACACACACACACACACACGTGTATATATATAATATACACATATTATATGTGTATATTATATACACGCGTATGTATATAGGACAAACGCTGAGAATCAACGGAGAATCCAGTTACTCTCGGTAAAAAAAACAAGAATAGAAAAAAGCAGGAAAGAAATTATGAAAAAAAATCGTAAGTACGAATCCGCGTTCCAACCTCGAAACTGTGGGAAGTGTGGCAAGAAAATCCCCCCCCCCCCCCCCCCCCCCCCCCCGCACAATCACATTCACACGAAGATCGCGATAGGCGATACGGTGGATTATTTTTTCGCTGCTTCTTTTTTAATTTCTTTTTACAATATATTCAAAATGACGGGGGGAGTTGTTTTTTTTCTTTCCTTTTTGTTAAAATTTTTATTCGCGTTCGTGAATATTACGAGATTTTTTTCGTGTTGGAATTTCGTCTCGAAAGTGGGAAAAAACGGTTTTGTCGGGGGATGAAGAGAGAAATGTGAGGAAGCAAGGGTGCCAAGGGGGGGGGGGGGGCGAAATCGAAAGAAGGAGGCGGAACGAGAGCGATACATTTGGGGATGTTTTTTTTGTTTCCTCCCGTCTTTTTTTTTATAATCTATTTATCGAGCTCGAAGAAAAAAAAGGAAGAGGCAAAAAAAATGTTATACCCATTAGTAAAGGCTTGCGCGCATCACCGGGACAAACGTTGAAAGGGAGGAAACAGTCGCGCGTTCGACCTGGCGTTTACCTTGTTTTTTGTTTTATCAGCCCTGTGAAAGGGCGCACCTCGTGTTAAAACGAGAAAGGGTGAGAGGAAAAGGCGAGAAACGGATACAAGTAGGTACGAGACGTAGGAACGAGAGAGAGAGAGAGAGGAGAGGGGAGGAAGGCTCGCTTCATGGTCCGAACGAGATCCAGGTGTTCAAAGATACGTTTTTTGTTTACACCGAGGGGCGTCCGTGCTTACGTTGGAGCAAAAACCTCTAAAACTCTTTTATCCATCCTCTCGGTTTCTCTTGCGACTCGGCAATAATATAAATGTCGACGTACCCGAATCTCCCCCGACCCTCTCCCTATCACTCTATATATATATAGAATTATAATATATTATCATATAATATTTTATATATTATTAAAATATTATACTATTATTATTATATTATAATATAATATTATCATATGAATTATATTATAATATTAATATTATTATATTAATTATATTATAATATTAATATTATTATATTATATCATACTATAATATTATAATAATATTAGGTATATTATAATATTAAATTATAATATAACGTAATAATATTTTAATAATATACTATTAATATTATTATATTATAATATAATATAAATATTATTATATCATAATACAATATTAATATTATTATATTATGATATTATATAATAATATTAATATATTATAATATTATATTATAATTTTATATAATAATATTATTATATTATAATATTATATAATAATATTATTATATTATAATATAATAATATTAGTATATTATAATATAATAATATGGTTATTATAATATATTATTATTATATTATAATATTATAATATTATACGGTTATATTATAATATATATGTATATATATATATATATATATATATATACAGAGGCTCGAGTACCTTTTCACCATGGGATTGTGCGTTGTCCGGGTGTTACGCAATGCTTGAAGTATCGGGTCACTGGACTCTCTTGGGTCTAGACTCACCCTGCCAAGATATATGGTAATCGGACGATTTGATGAAAAATATTTTTGTCAAAAAAATTAATAAAATTTAATAAAAATTTTGTTACTGAAAATAAAAAAAAAGTATCAGGTAAAGGAGAATATAAAAATAAATAATTCTTAGCCTTCGCACGATCGTTACAAATCTCACATTTTTCTTTACATAGCCAACAGTTATGGGCTTTTTCCTTTCTTTAACGACCTCTGGACGATAACGTATATCCTTATTTATTTAATTTTTTTTTTAATTCATTTCTTCGTTTTATTAGTTTCTCTTTTTTTTCAAATATTAGTTCAAATCTGAACTTTTTTATTTGCTTTGGAATTTTCATCGAAATAACTATCAAAATTATGACATAATTTTTTATACTTTTTTTTGTTTACACTAAAAATCCGTACTATTATTATTATTATTTTTATAATATTAAATTGTTATCGCTCGACTCCAATTAAAAATTGGATTCATCGTTTACTTTTGAATTTATTTATAAGTCTTTAAAAAGCAGACAAAAGAGGTGCGATACTGACCGAGACGAAAAAGAACAGAAAAATAAAAGATTTCAGGTGTGTGCTACTCTCGACTTCGTCGTAATAACGGGAAGCTGAGACATTTTCGTAACGAGCCTACTATATTAGGGTACGGGCCACCGTACAAAATTCTCGCGCGTTTGTCCCCTTCACTGTAGTTACATACGATATCATAAAACCCGTATAGACACTCTGTATATTGCATATATATGTATATTACCAAGTATCTGTGTGTGTGTGTATGTGTGTACAGTGTGTACC